>JAKCPI010006080.1:0-26466 GCA_023213315.1 Euborellia annulipes
CTATTTAACTAACTGAAGATTATTTAATTTTATTAATATTTATTTATTATTAAAAAAATCTGGTGTGACTAGCCGCACAGCACTCAAATCTCTCTTACCCTCGGTTGAAAGTTGTGTTTGTGCTTGTCACACCAGATTTTTTTTTATAATAGATAAATATTTTAATTCGAGATATATAAACATAGAAAAATATTTATATTTTGTTACCATGGCAAATATATTAAAAAATTAAATAATCTTCAGTTAGTTAAATACTGCCACTACCACATAATTATAAATTTTGAATAAATATTAGACAAGCAGTTTCCAAATTTAATTTTATTACACCTCCCCGAAAAAAATTTCTTCGCTTCTACAGAGATTTTAAATAATAATAATAAAAACTTTATTAGAAAAAACTCATAACTACAATTACCCGAATAATAACAATGTGTTGACTCTCCCCCTCCGCGCTCCCCCCCCTGCTTGGAAATTATTTATATAGACCAGTGGTTTCCAACCTTTTTTGATGTGCGGCGCACTTTATTCGTAAAAAAAAAAAAAAGATGAGGCCCAGTGTATATGTCGTAGACAGATCGTGAAATTAGACAGTTCGTGAACTGTCTAGACATTTCATGAACTGCAGCCAGATCGTGTAATGGTCAAACAGTTACATGATCTGGCTAAAAATTTTAGACAGTTCATGAAATGCAATTGGGCCTTAGACAGATCGTGTAATGCTCGAGAATTACATGAAATGTCTAAATTTTTTAGGCAGTTCATGAACTGCCTAACAGCAGTTTTGCCGATCGTGTACTGTTTGTAAAGCAAATAAAGATCTCGAAAAAAGTCAATTTTTTTCAATATTATTATTATTATCGATTACTAAATTTTCCAAATCTTCCTCACTTTGTAAATCTTGAGTTAAGGTGCGCGTCTCGGGGTTCTAATTTTGGGAGATTCCAGCGGCCACAAATTTGAAGCTATCTACCTCAATTTTTTTAAAATTAGAGCTATTTAAAATGTCTACAACTTATAGAAGCCCTTTTTTTGATTTTCGAAAAAATAAAATTTTTTTTTAGAATTATTGCATTAAATTACAAACAGTACACGATCGGCAAAACTACTGTTAGGCAGTTCATGAAGTGCCTAAAAAATTTAGACATTTCATGTAATTCTCGAGCATTACACGATCTGTCTAAGGCCCAATTGCATTTCATGAACTGTCTAAAATTTTTAGCCAGATCATGTAACTGTTTGACCATTACACGATCTGGCTGCAGTTCATGAAATGTCTAGACAGTTCATGAACTGTCTAATTTCACGATCTGTCTACGACATATATATACAGGTTGTCCCAGAACTCAAAGATAATAAGTCTCTTAGTTTTCGAGTTAAGGACATTTTTTGAAAATCTGGAAAATCGCTACCTTTCCCTAAATTTTGATTTTAGGATCTTGATTAAATGCGCTAATTTTTTACATAATTTGCCATTATTGTTTATTACATATTTTTATAAGATATCAAGAGTCATCAAATTAACACATAAATCCGGCAAAAATATTTTTTTTCTCAAAAAGTATAATACTCACGGTTATTTTCTGAATAGTGATCGATAACAGTGCTATTCAGAATTCCGTAACTAAAATTAGAATATTAAAATATGAAAATTTGTAGCCATAGCGTTTCAATATTTAGGGAAAGGTAGCGATTTTCCAGATTTTCATAAAATTCCTTAATTGGAAAACTAAGAGACTTTTGTGGAGAAAAGTAAATTTATAGCTGGATTTCTTCTTCCTGCTACTTTCAACATAAGAGACTTTTATTTAAAAAGAATATTTTCATTTGAACACTCATGAACTAACCTATCTCCTGTCCACGGTTTATCCTTGAGTTCTGGGACACCCTGTATAATTTTATATAAATATTAGGGTCCGATCGAAACAAGACTTTCAGCCGAAACCGAATATTCGGCCTCAATCTTAGTTTCGGCCGAAACAGAAACCGAAACTTGTATTTCCTATAAAAAATTCATATCATTTTAACTTTTTGTTTTTTGAAATTTTTTCCACCCTGCGGAAAATATTTTTCCCCTCTCGTGAAAAGTGAAAATCATTTTACCTTTTTTTTAGGGAGACCAAATTTTTTTCTCCCTCAAGTGCAAATCATTTGACGTTTCTTTTTGCATGCGAGTCTCATCCCATCTTTTCAGACTCAGGTTTCGGCTACTTTTTGGCCGAAACCGATTATTCGGTCGGTTCCTAATAAATATATATAATTTTTATCTTCTCTTAAAAGTCCGCGGCCCATGGGTTGGGAACCGCTGATATAGACCATAATTCATTCATAATTTATTCAAATTAAATATCAGAGAATTTTTTTTAAATTTTTATCGGTACAAATAGATTCTTACAATATAGAAAATCTTTCCAATAAATTTCATTCAATCATCAATTTAAGACAGTTCAAATCAATTCAATTCAAATATGATAAAATTTTTTATTAAATTTTATTGTTAGGAATTAAATTTTTTCTTTACAATTTCAACAAGTTAAATCATCCCAATTTGATGCCTATACATTTAGGTTTGAATGAATACTGACTTGATAATTTAAAAATTTAGTACGTTATTTATGTAACACTCTATATATTTACATTACATTAGGCAATAATTATATAAAGAAAATAGATAGTCAAAGATTTTTTTTTAAATTAAATCAATTTCCCTAATATAAAGTATTATTAAACAATTTTTCTTTATAAAATATTATTGAAGATCAATGACCACTGGGGCTTAAAACCATTCTCGTACCCTACCAATCTTGGAAAATATACCTTAAATAGAATAAATTTATTTATTATATTATTTTTTTATTTTTCAGATGGCAAACAGTGTAAGAAGAGTCATCGCCAGCCTTCACTTCTCATGGACCTGCTAGCTGCTCCTGTCTTCAGGGCTCAAACTGCGCTTTCAGCACCTGCAGTACATCTAAGGCTTGTATATTTTTATTAGCGGGGCGCAGAGCTAGATATACTTAGGTTTTTTCAAAATTTATTTTTCTTTTTGATTCGACTTCAATAACTTATTTTAGATAGATTAAAAAATAAAAATAGGATGTATTAACATTTTCTTTCTCCATTCCAGAATCCCTAATTTAACCATTTTTTTCAGAGCCCCAATTCATCGATGGAAGACATCGTGGGATAACAATGGATGTGTATGTAAGTAGGGTTTCTTGTAAAATTTGTATTCTATTACGAATGCAAATGAAAACATCCACCGTGGGACATCATCTTCATGAGACAAAACAAAGTGTTTAGCTTTTAGGTTTATCAGTCATAGGAAGGATATGTGTATTGGGGTATCTCTTCATCTCTTTCTATCTTTTTTCTTTTTCAGCTTAATTTAAATGTTAAATACACATAATCCTTTAAGTTAGATATACTACATTATATAGAATCTAGGGGGAGATAAAACATTTCTGCGCTCACGCTTTCATTTTTTTGGTGGGGGGGAGAGGGGGGTCTAGCCCTCAGGATCCTCTGAGTATCAACTGAATGTTTTTCGATTGGGGAATGATGTTCTTATACTGGCATAGGTGTTGTTATTTCTTCCCCATTGTTTCCCAATAGGACGGCAGTGATTGGGGCACTGCAACGTTAGGTGATTAGGATAGGGACTTCCAGAAAAGAATGTCTATTCCCTAATTGACTGATGTTCAGGAGAAAAAAGAGGATTCTCTATTAACGCGTTTTTTGCAAGAAAGATTATCTAAATCTTTCTATCGAAAACCGGTCGTCCACTGGATTCTTGGCCTGAATGTTTTAGTAGAGGGTAGGTTAGAGGCGGAGTGGTGCGCTCTTTGGTTAGGATAGGTGTTGTTTAGCTTTTTTATACATTCCGACCCTCACCATACTCTTACTGAGGCATTCAGGTCCTTGACTCCGGTCTTGTACTTACCGGGATTCGCATCCTAACACCGTTTTTTCTATTTTCATTTCTTCTTCAACTTTACTTGGGTGTGGGCGCGTTTCACCGTTCCGTTATCGATAACTTTTTTGAAATATAGACTTACCTGTCTATCGGGAGTGTTCGTGTTTCGCGATCGTCTCAAGAAAGAAGAGGCTCTCCACTGAAGAGTTAGGTGGCCAACTGAGCCACAGAGGGGATTGGGTGTAGGTTAGATTTTGAAGACAGAAGACTTGGGTTTCTGCGAGTACTTCTTCAAGGTAACTAATTTTTAATATAACATTATATAAATGGAATTTGAAAAAAAAAAAACCAGCTGATTATTAATGAAATATCATTGACAATACTACAAACCAATTATTATATATTTCAATGATATAAAAATAGGATGCAGCCAATAATAAAAAGCATCTATTTTGTTAACACTCTTTATTTCGGAACGTTTCGGCTATGATCAACAAAGCCATCTTCAGCCCTCCAAGCTAGAAATATATACATACATTCATTAAATAATTGTTTTGTTAATAAATCGTCATAATAGTAGCTAGCTTGGAGGGCTGAAGATGGCTTTGTTGATCATAGCCGAAACGTTCCGAAATAAAGAGTGTTAACAAAATAGATGCTTTTTATTATTGGCTGCATCCTCTTTTTATATCATTAATCTAATTGTATAACAGCCAGAATTCGTTATATATTTCATTTTTCAATTCTTTCAATATTTTTTTCAAATTCCACTTTAATAATAATAATAATATTTGTTTAATATTTATAATTTTCTCCTTTGTTTCAGATGGGTGGTTGGGAGTGGGGGCTGCACTTCGGCGTTCTTCGAATGCAACCAAGTGAATTCTTCAGTACGTAAATATTTAATTAAATCCATTCAAAATAATTACTCAAAGATATAAGAAAAATATTATTTTCTTTTTTTTTAGTCAAGAGCATCATTATAAAAATTTAGAAATATTATTTCTCATCATTCTTAATGCCGTGCTGGCATGAAAATTTCAAGTTAAAATAAATAGAAAAGCATAACAAGAAAACAAGTGGCTTGATAAATCGGATCTAAAACGTCAACTCAAATAAATAAATATATAATATATTTTAATTTTGATAAATAAAATAAAATATCAAATCTTAAGTAGGCCTACTAATTTTTTTTTTTAATCACGCTAATTTCTTGATACTAATTTTTAAATTTTTTTTTTTTTTTTTTTAGGTGACACATCAAAAAGAATAAACAAACAAAATAAGAAAATATTCGCTCAATTTTCAATTATATCATGTCGCCATATTATTCCCTCTAATAAAGTGAAATAATTAAGAAAAATGATATTCAAATATCAACATCAATGAACTTCTTTAGAAATAAAAATGAATATTTGAATTCTGTGAATAGACTCTACCTATTGCTTCGTTCTGGTAAACTTGATAGCAATATGAGAATTGGGCAAATTTATCATTGATCCTCAATATGTCTAATGAATCTTTAAAAATCATCTTGCATCAATCAAACTCTACAATCAGCCATAACCATCATGATTTGCCCAAGAACACTTTTGGAGGATAGGGAGGGCTGTAAGGGGAGATGTGGAGGCCCTTTAAAGAAAAATCAACTTGAGGAACAGGTATGTTGATCTTGGCATCATTGTTACCTTTTGATAAGTGAGACAGATTCTTAAAGATATCCTTTTTGCAGATTTGACCACTGCAACTGGAATAAGCTGAATTGAAAAGGGAATCCGTCGAATGACCTTCAACTCCTCCTGAAGGTGAATATTTTAGGCTTCTACTGAGCATAATCACATAAACATACAAATTCATAAATTTAATATCTGTTTCTGTTTTTAATTTTTAATTATTTTTTTTTTAGAATTTGAGAACTTCAGCAAAGGCAGCATCCGTAGCAAAGGTAATTTTTGCCTGGCTTGGGGAGAAGAGGGTGAGTTATGCAAACAGGATTTTTTTAGCCTGCGGCTTCTTGTCGTTTCATTTTAAGTCTGTGTTAAAGATTCGTTGTTGTCGTTGTTGTGTTTATCTATAGGTGTCCACTAATCTTGAGCTAGTTCGCTTTGTTTAGATCTCTTGATTTGTTTTTACTTTCTCTTACATATGTGTATATGTAATATATATAAAGAGAGAAAGTATTGGATTCATGTCAAAAATTCGATGTCGAGATTTTGATGGATACTACACGTTTTGAGGTCCCCTGAATCCAAAAAAGTGGTTTTCGCGACATGGTCTATCTGTGTGTCTCTGTGTGTGTCTGGGTTCAATTTTAAGCATGAAGGAATTGAACTATGAGGCTGAAATGTTATATTTAAGTTAAACACCCCCCGGGAGAGTGAAAATGAGCTTTTTAATCAAAATCGGCCAAAGAGTACTAGTACTTTACTTATGTACTTTTTCATTTTTTTTAGATTTTTCTCAAAATTCGCTCTAACGATTTTGATTAAAATACAAATTAAATCAATTATCTTTTAGATGCTCTTTCAAATGTATATTCTCATTTTGCTCTCAAAATTGTTTGTAGCATGTTTTACTCTTGTACTTCATAGGGAAAGATAGGAGAAATGGTTGCCCTGGTAACAAAATATAAATATTTTTCTGTTTATGAATTTTATATCTTGAATTCTAATTTTTTTTATATTTTTTTTGAAATTCCTATCTGGACCCCCGTTTATTTACCCGAGTTGCTTTCGTGCACGAAGACACACACCTCAAACCCAACTCTTGCCGTAGTTATCTACCGGCACCCCGTGAAGTTACATCATTTCCTATCTCTAACTCCTCCTCCTACTTTCGTCTCTAGCTAGTGAACTAATCCTTATTTCTGGTTCCAACCGGCTCCTTATATCCAGCCTCTTCTATGCTATGGAGGATGTCCTAGTTGAGGAGGGACTCCCTCAGCACCGGCGTGTAGCCTACTCCTTTCGAAGAATGCATCACTGAGAGGGAACCTTCTTTACGTCCCTTCCACAGGACGGGGTGTCACAGCAACTCCCTCTCCTCGTAGAGTTGCCTGAGGGCTATTGTGGTAGGATCCTATATTCCAATCCAGGGCTTGCTTGAGGATTTGTTTACATTAAATAAATATTTTTATTTAATGAAAAATCCCTCACACCAAGGATTTGAACAGGGATCTTCTTTGCAGAAGCTGACACCCTAGCTCACTACACCAGCGAGCCCTCATTGAATTCTAATATATTGGCGGAAACTAAATATATGTCGTCACGAAAAAATCTGGTGTGACAAGCACAGAACACAACTTTCGATTACCGAAGGTAAGAGAAAGTTGTGTGCTGTGCGCCAGTCACACCAGATTTTTTTTTTAAATTTTATTTCTGTCTTTAATTGTTTCCTAGCAAAATGGATGACGTCACTCATTGTTTGAATGTTGCCTAGACGATGGACAGAAACCAGCTCCTTTAAGTGCCTATCTCGCCCCCGGGTTTGGCGTAGTAGGTAGCGTGCCTACCTCCTATACCAAACGTCGCGGGTTCGGACCCAGAGCAGTCCGATGATTTTATTTAAGTCATTTGGATACCAGATGGCTTAAATAGAAATGCCTCAACCCACAATAGATATATTCTCTACAACGGTTATCGTCAAAGTCTTATATGGCCTAAGTTTGCCGAAAAGACTGTATGAATGTGTGTGTGAATGTGAGTGTGAATGAGAAAAAAGTGTGAATGTTTTTTTTAAAAAAAAAAAAAAAAAAAAGTGCCTATCTCTCTGTATTGGCAACGGCTTGTTATTGATATATATTGTTTATGTAAAATATACAAATAAATAGTTTAATTTTGTGTTCCGAATCTCGCCTATCATTTTACTAATTATACACTCTCTCACTTGCACTCATTATCGTCTCTCTCTTTCTATTCGTTTTAAATTCATTTTCCGGCTCTTCTTTCCATAGAGTTAATGTTAAGTCCCCATATGGGGATTTGAATGTAAGTTTCGATTCCTTTGGAACTTTTGACGCATTTAAAATAAAATTTTTTTTCCAATTCTTATGAAATTTTGTATTTATTTACGATTCTATATTGTGTATAAAATATCCAAATATGAGATTAAAATTTTGAAAAATAACCATAGTTTATTTGAACCAGTCAACATTTAAAATGCAAATTTGAAACTAAGGTGCTATGGGAAACTAAATATATCTCGACGCAACAAATCTCTTACCGAACGGTAAGAGAAAGTTGTGTGCTGTGCGCCAGTCACACCATATTTTTTTTTTGAGGCGAGCAAATTTTTGTCCTTTTAAACAATTCACAATTTTTTTGTGTGTTAAAAAATCGTCTTCTGACTTCAGTCACTTTTAATCGCTATTTGATTAATTTTTTTTTTTTAATTTTGGCCCTTTTCGGCTAACTAGGCCTTTAGGGTTTTTAACATTTAGCTATTTGTATTTATTTTCTTGTAACGATGGGAACCGAGGGGCGTTTCGCCGCGCTTGTTACAGCTAACCGCCCCGGCATTAATTCAATTATCGATGATAAAGAGGGTCTATGACACCATCACTACTTTAATACAATCATCTTTTAAATGTTGGTTCTGGTCAAAATAACTTCGGCTGCAATCGACAAAAAATCGCTTCATTGTCTACTTTTCGGCAGCTATTATTACTATATAAATTGTATAAAATATTGAATAATTTTGTAGATCAAATCAAAATTTAATTTTCACGGGGGTTGGTGAAGTCTGTGTGATTTAGTTACAAAGCGAGAGAGAGAGAATGTTCTCTTTCTCAGGGTGGTGACTTTCATCCACGGCGCGTGGGACTTTGTGTTGTCTTGTCTCTTCAGACAGTGTGTGTTTGAGTGAGAGAGCGAGAGAGCGAGAGAGCGAGAGAGCGAGAGAGCGAGAGAGAGAGAGAGAGAGTCAAGGGCCGGGGCCGGCAGTCGCTCGCTAAGCGCTCAGTTGCCCACCAACTATCGTCGTGTTAACCTCGTTGTTATATCTCTGCTCTGTGCTCCTTACTTAAGTGATTGGCCTCTCTCTCTCTCAGTGTATACAAGTGATCGGATCGGAATATGTTCTCGAATTTCAGCCTTTAACTCAAACGCCATCCCGAATATTACAGGTTAGTTAAAAAAAAACAAAAATTTCTTTTCGTTCTACGATTTAAATATTAGTGATGGCCATCTGCAAATTCACCTGACAGCTCATGAGAATCACCCAACCTTGAATGTCCTTGCTTGATGCAAGTTATTTTGACCAGAACCAACATTTAAAAGATGACTGTATTCAAGAAGAGATGGTGTCATAGACCCTCTTAATCATCGATAATTAAATTAATGCCGGCGAAACGTCCCTCGGTTCCCAAATTTCATTTCGAAATTTCAACTGGGAATTGGTCAAATGGACAGACAGATGGACAGCCCTTATTTATATACAAAGATATTATATCACTTATTAAGCTAGAATATAAATAAAAAGGAAGTTTTTTCGCTTGAAATATTGATTTTACATGGCGGTTAGTAAAGCGTGAATTACCTTTTCCGGTAATTAACATTCGTTTGAACGGTATTGTCCAGGCTTATTTTATTAGATAGTAGAAGAGAATTTATTTCAAATTAATCCCTAGAATGCATTTTTAAGAGAATCTTTTTTTTTAATTTGATGATTTTTTAAAACAAATTACGATGACTGGTTGCCTATGAGCAAGGGGCAATGAACAAAACTGAAATTTGTAGGTGTCAAAAAAGAACTTGAAATTCTTCTCTGGGACCGTTAAATAAATAGAAAAATACATTATTTCGAATGGATCATTAAAAAACTTTTTAGTTATTTGAAATGAATAATTTTCACACCTAAGATGCCATTTTTTTTTTTTTTAATTTTTTTTTCTTCAGGACAAATAGTCCTACTTGGTAAAAATATAATTAGAATTTCCGTGGCGGAATCGTTCTATTTTTATGGTTTTGTGCTTAAAATTTTTGTCAGATCGTCCATCTGAACATAACTTAAAATCTTTTGCATATTTTTGTATAACCTATATATAAAATTACAGAATTCGTCAAGCTTTTCCCGATAAAAAAATTACGCATTTCGATTATTACCAGCCGGCTCTGAGGATGGTATAGAAATGAGGCCGAAACTTCGCCCATAATTTTCTTGTTCCATGTTTTTCTTCTAACTCCATCCACATTATTTTTATTAATTAACTTAACAGGTCTCCAAATCCCTGATAAAATTCTTGAATTTTTCCTTAGGGTTCTACCTTGCTTGCCTTATGAAAAATTAATTTTATCTATTCAAATTTTTAGACTTTTGGCTGAGGTTTCCGCAATTTTAAACTTGTTTCAGCATAATTATTTTTATTATAAGAGAGATCGATCGTCCAACTCGACAGTTGGGATTTCAAAATGAAAAATTCTCAAATAGAACGTTCAAAAGATTTCTGAAAATCTAGAATTTTACCCATTGGAAAGCATTGGGTTCTATCTAAAACAAAATAACAAATACAACGACAATTTCTTTGTCAGTGAGGGAATCATATATTTATTAAGAAGCCAGTAGATATGTATATTTGATTAAGATAAGGCGGATATCCGCTGCATTCAGCAACCAAATCAGATAAATTAGAATCAATGTTTATTTGATTTTTGACGTTTCGGACTCCAGCATCCATGAGTGATATCCCATACAATACAAATTCACAGCGAGTTTTAGATAACATTCGTTCAACTTACAATCAAGTAGACCCATCCAACATTGACATTTCTCTTCAGTCATTAGTGTCAGACCTGACATGTCGTGGTTAATCTGAGGAGTGACTTTCATGGGAATAACACTGAGGTGCGTTCCCGTTTCCTTCCTCAAGAAGAGATGCCTCATCTCAAATAGAATTAGGCAATTTTTTGGATTTGAACTCGGGCTGTCTTCAACTGAGCTTGACTGCTTTATCCCTCGGAAATATCTACAACCATATATATAAAAATTAATTTATAAATTTTTGGTCCCATTTAGTTAAAACAATGCTATCTATATTTAATAGCAGAGTGTCCGTCTGTCTGCCTGTTCGTCTGTCACGCTTTGTTTGACCAACTTCCCGTTTAAATTTTAAAACGAAATTTTGCAGTCTTATAGAGTGCATTATAGAGAATTTATTTATTTTATTTATTTATTTATTTATATGTACAAATTCTCTTAACAGATTTAATGCTCCATTTACAAAGAGAATAGGAGAGGAATGGAAGGAGATGCAGGGACCCTGCGCCTCTCATCCTTGAGCAATGGCCCTAACGAAAACATTTCTATTTTTTTCAAAGAAGTCCGCACTGACCTCATTAGCGACCTCGTTGCCGAGTCTCAGAATTGTTGAGATCGGCGAACGGACTCCCAAATTCGTTCTGGAAAAATTCACACTAAAAAGAGGACCATACCTCCGCGAATATGCAGGCACAACTAACCCTATCTCCCCCAACATATTGACGTCATCAATATGACCATTCAGAATCCCGTGGAGATAGAGGGAGGGAATTTTTCCTCCTTCTCTCCGCGAGTGACTCAAGTTGGTATAGAGTCAAAAGATGGTCATACCTGACATCATATGTGTAGAACCCAAATGCCCTGGAGAATAAGAACCTGAGGAACCTCTTCTGAATTTTCTCAATTGAGTCACTAAATGCCTCGGAGTGACCACTCCAAATGAGACAACCATACTCAATAACACTCCTCACCAGGGACGTATACAGGGTTTTAAGTGCATCTTGGTCCTTAATATATAGAGAGACTCTTCTAATTAATCCAAGTCTCTTAAGACATGTATTTTTGGTGACCTCAAAATGTTTTCTGAATCTTAATTCTGAATCAAGGTAGATCCCTAAGTCCCTCACCTCGCTCACCTTAAGGAGGGGACAGCCATTGATCTCATAATCAAAAGAGATACCCATCCTTCTCCTGGTAAACGAGATTGTTTGACACTTAGATATATTCAAATCAAGCCTATTAGAAGTGCACCACGAGACAAGGTTGTTAATATCTTCCTGTAATTCTAGACAATCATTATCGCCATTAATAATCCTAAATATTTTAATATCGTCTGCAAATAGGAGACATTGAGAATTTGTAAGGCAAGTGACAACATCGTTGATAAAGATGGTAAATAGCAGTGGGCCCAGATTAGAGCCCTGAGGAACCCCTGATGGAGGAGAAAATTGTTTTTCAGAGAGGACCCCATCGTAGACTACAACCAACTTCCTATTTTCAAGATAGCTTTTGAAAAGGTTTAGCAGCGGAATAGAGAAGCCATGTCGACGCAATTTTAACAATAATATATTGTGATTGACACGATCAAAGGCTTTAGAGAGATCGGTATATACTACATCGACCTGACCTCCTCCATCCACCGCATTTATAAGTCTAGTAATAAAATTCATCATATTAGTTGTCACAGATCTTTTAGCCCAAAATCCATGTTGAGAAGGTGTAATGTACTTTGACATATATGACCTAACATGAATATCCAAAATTTGTTCAAAAATCTTAGAAATAGCAGACAGTATGCATATTGGTCTATAATTCTCAATTTTCCCCCTATCACCCTTTTTCAATATTGGGATAACTTTCGCTATCTTCCATTGAATCGGGAATGTTTCACAGGACAGAGAAAGATTAAATATAAACAACAAAGGTTCTATTAGAATTTCACAGCACCCCTTATATATAAATGCAGGAATACTGTCAGGACCAGCTTTCTTGGGTTTTAATTTTTTAATTGCACTCCTTATCTCGTCCCCGGTAATCACCCTAATGTCGAGTACGTCTGAGACAATATCGCCACCTTCAGCAACATCGGTGTCATGAGCACGGTCATCATTCACAAAGGTTGACTGGAAGTAATCGGAGAATGCATCGGCAATATTCATTGGACCCTCAAAGGCTTGACTCTTATGAAAGATAACAGTTTCAGTTAGTTTCGGATTCCTCAGGTTGCCTACATATCTCCAGAACTGCCTACCATCTCTTTTTAGATCCTGCTGAACCCTCTCAATGTATCTTTTATAGTCACGCCTGATGACAGTGTGGACCTTCTTTCTCATATTCGAATATTTTATCTTATTGTAATGGCTTCTACGCCCCTTACATCTCCTTCTAAATCTCTCCTTTATTTTAATATTTTTTATCAAATTCTGACTATACCAGAAAGGGTATTTATTATTTTTTTTTTGTTACATATTTCCCTTTTGGGTATTGCAATATTCATAGCCTGATATACATATTTATAAAATACATTAACTGCTTCATTTATATTTTGTTTTTTATACAATTCATCCCAACTAATAGATTTTATTAATTCATATAAAAGATAATAGTCTCCCTTTTAAAGTTATATTCCTGACCCGGATTTGATAAACAGGAGTGAGAGTTTTTTAATTTTTTGGATTTGTATCTTTTGCCCTGAGCCAAACTCAGAGTTATCACTAATGCCGGATGATAATTATCTACTGGGATGAGTGCACAATCCGAAGATGTAACTAAAATACCGTCGATATTGGTAATTACTAGATCTAATGTCTTTCCCATATGGTTTAAAATATTATTTTTGATGATTGGGAAAGCCTGGAGCAGACAGATGAATGAGAAATAAAAATGCGTGGAGGTGCTTTCAGGCCAAATTTTAATACCACTATACAGCCGACGTTTCGGGGGACTCGGAAGGAAGGGAGGCGTTGAGTCCCCCGAAACGTCGGCTGTATAGTGGTATTAAAATTTGGCCTGGAAAGTACCTCCAGCATTTTTATTTCTCATTCATTATAGAGAATTCAGGAAAAATACTCGGATCCCGAAATTCCTATAACTTTTTGAGTTATTAATTCCTAAAGTTACGATTTCTCCCATAGGAAATGTATAGATAAATATTTATGTATTCTTTGTATTGTTGTATTCTATGAATGTAAATAAATCCCTAAGCACAGACGGGCCAAGGCCAGTTGGCGGGTGGTCCAGGGGGCGAAACACCCCCTGGCTAGGCGCAAAGCCCGCCAAAGCGGCCGGAGCCGCTGGTGTCAATTAATACCTAAAACAATTATTTGTTAGCAAGTTGAACACTCTATGACTTTGTTTTTGTTATATCCAATTGAGTGATGTCGTTAGTCAGAACAAAAACAAACAAAACTCTCCCGTGTTGTTCTTTCTTCCTTATTTCAAAGCAAAAAAATAATAATTAAATAAAAAAAAAAACTACTGTAGCATTATTTTTTAGGAATGTTTTCATTTCCCGTGTGCACTTACTCCTTAATTGGCTTTGTTTTATTCAAGTGAAGTGAGTGAGGAGAATAACTGTCATGTCAGATTGTATTTTGTCTATTTGATCAAATAAATTCCCATGGGATGCTGAGGGTGCCTGCTTTCTTTCTTTCTTCCTTGTTCCCTTTTTTTCTGATCGTTTCCGGCCCTCCATCTCCACCCAAACAACATCCCATTTAATACAAATTAAAGCAGAGATCCGTATCCGCATCCGTGTCGCGTTGTCTCTCTCTCTTTTGGTAATTGACATTCACGTTTAGGTAGTTGGAAAATAAACGCAACACGCGGCCGGCCTTCATCATCTCTGACGTCATTGATTAAGAGGAGAGATATTTATGAACATTTAACTTATATGACATCATTTTATTTTAATTTTTTGTTCTTTGAAATTCCCATCTTGCTGTTTGACGTTTTTTGGCAAAAGATGATTGAAAATTACTAGAAGTAATAATCGTTAACTAGACGATGTATAGCCTCCAGCTCTGGAATTCTGATAGTGCTCTCTGCATGGGCGGATACAAGGGGGGGGGGGGGGTAAAGGGCGTAATTACCCCCCCGAGATTTGAGAAAATATTTTTTTTTTGGGAATTAAATTTCATTTCTGTGTGTGTGTGTTCAATTTTAAGCATGAAGGAATTGAGCTAGGAGGTTGAAATTTTATATTTAAGTTAAACACCCCACTGGAGCGTGAAAATAAGCTTTTGAACAAAACCCGGCCAAAGAGTACTAGTACTTTACTGATGTACTTTTTCAGTTTTTTTTTCGATTTTCTCAAAATTCACTCCAACGATTTTGATTTAAAATTCAAAAATCAATTATTTTTTAGATACTCTTTAAAATGTATATTCTCATTTTGCCATTGAAATCTTCTGAAGACCACTTTACTCTTGTACTCCATAGAAAAGATAGGAGAAATGGTTGCCATGGTAACAGAATATTTTCCCACACTTATAAATTTTTACTTTCTCTTACCTATGTATATATGTAATATATATATAGAGAGAAAGTATTGGATTCATGTCAAAAATTCGATGTCGAGATTTTGATGGATCTTCACGTTTTGAGGTCCCCTGAATCCAAAAAAGTGGTTTTCGCGACATGGTCTGTGTGTGTGTGTGTGTGTGTGTGTGTGGGGGTGTGTGTGTGTGTGTGTGTGTGTGTGTGTGTGTGAACAAAATATCTCAAGAACGAAAAGAGCTAGGAGTTGAAATTTTATATTTAAGTTAGGCACCCCCCATGGGACGTGACACGAAGCTTTTGAACAAAATCGACCAAAAAGTACTAGCACTTTACTGATTCACTTTTTCAGTTTTTTTCGATTTTCTCAAAATTTGCTCCAAC
The DNA here is from genome assembly GCA_023213315.1 of Euborellia annulipes. NCBI lineage: Eukaryota > Metazoa > Arthropoda > Insecta > Dermaptera > Anisolabididae > Euborellia > Euborellia annulipes. The sequence continues at coordinate 15,548 of JAKCPI010006080.1, forward strand.
GATTTTTTTTAAAATTCAAAAATCAATTATTTTTTAGATTCTCTATAAAATGTATATTCTCATTTTGTGATTGAAATCTTCTGAAGACCACTTTACTCTTGTACTCCATAGAAAAGATAGGAGAAATGGTTGCCATGGTATCAAAATATAAATATTTTCCCATACTTATAAATTTTACATCTTGAATTCAATTGTACCCTACTGTCGGAAACTAAATACATGTCGACACAAAAAAAATCTGGTGTGACAAGCACAGTACACAACTTTCGATTACCGAAGGTAAGAGAAAGTTGTGTGCTGTGCGCCAGTCACACCAGATTTTTCATCTTGAATTCTAATATATCAGAGGAAACTAAATATATGTTGACACGAAAAATCTGGTGTGACAAGCACAAAACACAACTTTCGATTACCGAGTGTAAGAGAAAGTTGTGTGCTGTGCGACAGTCACACCAGATTTTTTAATGCTGGTGTTATTACTTTACTTTTTAACACCCAATTTATGAACTTAAATTTTAACGTCTCTTTTTAAAGAATAGACCTGATTTTTCTTTGGAGCGTTAATTTTGTTTTGACATCCAAGACAACCATTAACAAATTGTGTTGCTGTTAATCGTTGTCACTTTTTCTTATATATATAGGGACAGAAATCTTTAGGCTCAATTCTTGGAAAGAGAGAAATAAAATAAATAATTTATTAAATGAATAATAACGCGATTAAAAGAATCAATAGCAAACTGAATCATTCTTTTTAACTTAGTCATTGAATAAATGAATAAAGTTAAATAAATTCACAATAGCCTGATAATTAATTTCAGGTGAATTTACAAATCACGGGATCAAATGTTACTCAAAATTTCATATAACGTGACGTTATTTTAAATGGCCCGTGTTCTTTTTTTTCGATTTCCAAGCCCTTACAGGCGCCGTTATAGTTAATTCGTAATATTCTCCTTTTACTATTTTCCATTGACATTGACACTGAAGGTCGTAAACTCATCCTAGCCTAATTTGAAAGATATTTTATACAACTTGTTCTCTTCTCTCTCTGTCTCTCTTTCGTCTAATATATCATGCGTGAATTACACCTTGGTAACAGCGAGTTTCAACAAAAATGACTCACCATCAAGGACGGACGTTCTTTTACTACTATACTCTTGTATTATAAGAGGAGAGTGAAAGAGAAATAGATGCAAAAAATAAATATTTTTACATTTCTAGTTCATTTAGTTACGTAGATGAATTATAAAACTAGCTGCGCTGCCCACCTCGGCGCTAAGCTTAGCCAGGGGGGAGTTTCGCTATTCTTTGATCGACCCTCGCATTGTCTTAATCATGTGCCGAGATTTTTCACTCAATTATTAATAATAAGTGGAAAAGCTCGGCGAAGGGGCTGTGCCCCCCTGATTTCCCTCTTTGACTCAGCTTCCTTTTATTTTGGCCAATAAGCGCCCTTATAGGCACTTACACACAGGGACATGAAGTCAGCCACTAGCGTTTTATATTATAGTATGATGATATGATGATATGATGATGATTTGACTCAATAAGGAAAACATACAAAGCTAAAATTATCATTGTATTTGTCTCCATAATTTTCAAGCATTTTTGAATAAGATATTAATATTCAATGAACACTTCGAATCGAACTTTTTAACAATTTTATGAATATGTTTTTTTCCTGTCTCTGGAAATAGAACCCAGGATTTCTAGTCATTTCGGGGCATCGGTGTGTCCAACACGGTTGGAGATTCTGGGTTTTTATCCTGAGTCACGTTTTGTCCACCAACAAAAAAACATACAAAATTGTTAAATATTATTTTTATTGTTTCATTTATTTTATCACTCAAAAAAAAAAAAAATTAAATTAACTACTCAACAATTTTTAATATTTTTAATTTTAGAGATTTAATAATTAACTTTTCATAGGGGGATATAGAACCCAATGTTTTCCAATCGGAAAATTTTCAGAAATTAAAAGTCTGGAGATGATATTCAGGCCTATTTATTTGGATTTTCACCATCCGCTAAAATCAATGTTTCGGAGTTCAAACGATTCCTTCTTCAGGACCTTGTAGTTAACAATATAAAAGTACATATTATCGATTACAATGGTTTTTTATATAAATTATTTAAGGAAACTTTTGTGAGGCGTAGAACTGTTATTTGTTTCTTAACACCGCATGATGAGTAGGCCTACACCACACAAAAATATCCTAAAACAACTTATATTAAAAACCATTGTAATCGATGGAACCTCGCTTAACGAGCATAATTCGTTAATTCGTTCCAGAATCAAACTCGTAAAGTGAAACACTCGTTATGCGAAACTATTTTTCTCATATAAATTAAATATAAAATTCTCATATAAATTCTCATATAAATTAAATATAAAATTAATGTAAAATTAATTAATTTAAAATGCGTTCCATGTCGAAAAAAATGACTCTCTTATGGCTCTTTTCTTGCGGGCTTTTTTTCTAGGACATTTTTTGCAAGGGTTCAAGAAACTTTTCCTAACAATAGGTCGATAATTGTTGGTTAGAGTTTATTTCATCATGTTCCAAATATGTAATTAATTATTAATAATGGAAAATTTGATAGTTTTAATATAAGTGCGCTGCGCAAATTTTAAATACACAAGCCAAATTATAAACCAATTGGACAGACTTTTATTTTGACGAAGTCCATGTATTGTACTCGTTATGCGAAAAAAAAGTCGCTCGTTAAGCGAGTCGTGTTTTTTTACAATTTTTTTTGCTCGTTATGCGAATTACTCGTTTTGAGAGGTGCTCGTTAAGCGAGGTTCTACTGTACTTTTATTTTGTTAACTACATTTGTCCTGAAGAAGGAGTCATTTGAGCTCCGAAACATTGACTTATCGCGGATGGTGAAAATCCAAATAAATAGGCCTGAATATCATCTCCATACTTTTATTTATCTACATCCTTATCAATAATATCCTCCAGACTGTCCCCTATCTTCATCTGCCAAGAAGATTACTAAATTAAAATAATTTTAAAATCACATGCATATTAAATATCTTGGAATAGCACCTTTAAGGAAGAGGAAAATCATTTGGAATATTTAAAAACATTTTAATTTTTATTTATCATTAAGAATTGAACAAAGTCTCTGTTTCCTTGATGTTTTTTTTATTCATGCTGATGATGATGATGTTGATGATGATATGCTCCAATGACTGCGTTAGTTAGATTTCCATGATAGAGGTCAATGTTTCTGGTTAATAGCAATGGCAGGGAGCAAAGCAGCAGAGCTTCTGACTTGGCCGAGTTCAAAGGTCCTTTCTTTCTTTTCGTCTTAATCATACCTCTCCTCTTTAGTTTTTACTTTCTCTTACCTATATGCATGTTAATATATATAGAGAGAAAGTATTGGATTCATGTCAAAAATTGGATGTCGAGATTTTGATGGATATACACGTTTTTGGGGTCCCCTGAATCCAAAAAAGTGGTTTTCGCATCATGGTCTGTCTATGAACAAAATATCTCAAGAACGAAAAAGAGCTACGAGGTTGAAATTTTATATATAAAGATTAGGCACCCCCCCCCCTGAGGCGTGAAAATAATCTTTTGATCAAAATCGGCCAAAGAGTACTTACAAGTACTTTACTGATGGATTTTTTTCAGTTTGTCGTTTTTTTCGATTTTCTCAAAATTATCTTCAACGATTTTGATTAAAATTCAAAAATCAATTATTTTTTAGATGCTCTTTAAAATGTATATTCTCATTTTGCCCTTGAAATCTTTTGAAGGCCACTCTTTTTTTTAACACACACTTTTTCCTCATTCACACTCACACTCACACAAACATTCACACACTCTTTTCGGCAACTCAGGCCACATAAGACTTTTGACTATAACCCTTATTTAAATATATATGTATTTGGGGTACAGGGCCATTTTTATAAATTTTACATCTTGAGTTTTAATATATCGGTGGAAACTAATTATATATCGACACAAACACAGAGCACAATTTTCGATTACCGAAAGTAAGAGAAAGTTGTGTGCTGTCCGCAGGGGCGTAGCGAGATTAACTCGTGCTCGGGGCACAATACCTTTTTAGCGCCCCCCCCCCATTCGAAAACCATATTATATTATATGTAAAATATAGTCGCAAATTAATAAATAAATAAAGTAAAATAGTCACAGGCTCAAGTAGGCTTTAAATTTATTATCCAGCAATTTTTTGTTTTGCGGACTATTTGGCGCCCCTTTGTTAGTAGCGCCCGGGCTGTCCGACCAGTCACACCAGATTTTTTTCCTTTTTCCTTTAGAATTTAGTTTTATTATTGTTTTGTAATTTTTATAAATTATATTTTATATTATTTATACTGGTCAATGGCTGGATGGCCAGGGGCTACAGGCCAATAATAAACAAAAAGTATTTATTTTCATTGTTGTGACTTTATTTTATTAAACATTAATTAGGCCCTCGGGGTTTGGTGTAGAGGTTAGCGTGCTAACCTCGTATACCAAAAGTCGCGGGTTCGGACCCTAGACAGTCCGATGATTTTATTTAAGCCATTTGAATGCCAAATGGCTTAAATAAGAATGCCTGGGCCCCTAATATGTATATTAATCAATAACGGATATCGTCACAGTCATATATGGCCGAAAAGACTGTGTGAGAGTGTGTGTGAGTGTGAATGAGAAAAAGTGTGTTTAAAAAAAAAATTCACACTCACACATTCACACTGTCTTTTCGACAACTTTCGACAACTAGGGCCATATAAGACATTTACGATATTCGTTATTGATTAATAGAGACCGGATTTTAAACAAAATGCTTATTGCTCAATTTTATAAGCAGCCATTAGATATTTAATTTCTACACGAATGAGGAAAAACTAAGTGTATTGAGATTGCATTTTTTATGCTTTTTTTGCTTTTTTTGAGTTTTCATGCTTTTTTTCCCTTTCGTGCTTATTTTAACTTATTTTACGAATATTTATAATTTTTTTTTTTTTTTTTTTTTATTAAAAAATACACTTTTTTCCCATTCACACACGCATACACCAGAAACGTATATAAGAGGGGAGGGGGCCCGCCCCCCCAAAAAAAAAAATTTCCAAAAACCCCCGCAGTGTAAAAAAAATTTTTTCCACAGGGTGAAAAATTTTGTTCCGCGAAAAACAAAATTTTTCGCAGGGGCGGGGCGGAATAAATTTAGTTTATTTTAAAAAAAAATTGTATACGCCATTGGTATGAGTAAAAATTGCTTATGAGATGCTTTTTTCAACTTTTATGCTTATTTAACAACTTTTTATTCAAGTTTTTTATGCTTTTTTAAGCACTTTTTTCCATTTTTTTATGCTTTTTTGTCCGGTCTCTATTGATTAATATACATATTGGGGGTCCATTTGGTATACAAATGGCTTAAATAAAATCACCGGACTGCCTGGGGTCCGAATCCTCGACTTTTGGTATACAAGGTTAAGACGCTAACCCATACACCAAGCCCCGAGGGCAAAAAAAAATTAATTATTTAATCATTATAAGGAGACTTGAATGCCTTTCGTTTTCTGGCTTATGAATATGTTTTCTTATTTTGAATATTAATTAACTATTTCTTAAAAATCATTTCATCATTCCCTCGAGATTTTCCTGAAAAATGACGTCAGAGTGTTTTTTTTTTGTTTTTATTTCTTCTAAACAATCTCTCACTATCGTATCATATTGTATTTGTGCATCTTTTGGTCCACGTGCTGGCTAATTAGATCATCAACGTTGGGGCGAGTTTATCTCTCCTTGTTTTGATAGTGAAAGGAGAACAATAGCGAGAGTTCTTTCTAAATAGGACAATCATCATTCAGAAAAAAAAACAAAAAGTTAAAGGATAATTTAATTAACAGAGCATCTTTTGCTAATCAGTAATACTTTAATCTTAATTGAGAGCCTTCGGTTGTCTAAATTAAAACAAAAAAAACAACTAGCTCTTCAAATGAATTGAAGTAGGCCTAGGCTTATTTCTCAATTTTTTTTTTTTTTTTTTGTTCATTCACGTCTCTATATGTTTTTGTATAAGAAGTACGGAGTATTCCAACATGATGATCCTTGACCAACCATTTCTCCTATCTTTGCTATGAAGTACAAGAGTAAAGTGTACTTCAAAAAGATATTAATGGCAAAATGAGAAAATACATTTTAAAGAGCATCTAAATTATAATTGAGTTTTGAATTTTTATTCAAAATCTTTGTAGCGAATTTTGAGAAAATCGAAAAAAAAAACTGAAAAAATACATCAGTAAAGTTCTAGTACTCTTTGACTGATTTTGTTCAAAGGCTTCGTGTCATGTCTCAGGGGGTACCCAGGGCCGTGCTTAGGAGGGGGGCGACCGAGGTCTTTGCCCAGGGCGCAAATTTTGAAGGGGCGCAAAAATTTATCGTCTCAAAAAAAAAGGTAAAATATTTTTACGGGCGGAAAAAAATTTTGGTTCCGGGGGGCGCCACACGGGAAAAAATTTCGGTCCCGGGGGCGGCAAAAATTAGCGTCTCTAAAAAAAAGGTAAAACATTTTTTCGGACGGGAAACATTATTGTGACAATGTAAAAAATATATACAAAGGGCGCTAAAGGACTAACTTGCCCCGGGCGCTAAATAACCTAGGCACGGCCCTGGGGGTACCTAACATAAATATAAAATTTCAACCTCATACTTCTTTTCGTTCTTGAGATATTTTGCTCACAGACACACAGACCGACCATGTAGCAATAGTCCAAGATGGGCAAGAGTTTTCTGAAGGCTAATATTTTCAGAATAGGTTGCATTTTAGTGATGGAAAGATACTCTTGAGTCAGCACTTCCAGTACCGGAGCCTTTGGCGGGAATAAGCCGGTAAAGTTGCGGGAAGATGATTTTTCGCAAATATCTCGAAAACTATGCGGTTTTCCGCAAAAATTCATCTATACAAAAATAATCGAAATTAAATTACAGACAAAAATGGTCTGGTACATAATCACGCTAATGTGAACGGTTCGGGAGATATAGAGAGGAAAAAATCTGTAATTAATGTGAAAGGAGACTGATATAGATAAATATTTACATATATCTTGTTACCATGACAACCATTGTTAGAATTACAAATTTTACCACTCTATATCTCCCGAACCGTTCACTTTAGCGTGATTATGTACTATACAATTTTTGTTTGTAATTTAATTTCGATTATTTTTGTATAGATGAATTTTTGCGGAAAACCGCATAGTTTTCGAGATATTTGCGAAAACCATCTTCCCGCAACTTTACCAGCTTATTCCCGCTAAACGCCCCGGTACTGCAAGTTCTGACTCTAGCCTATCTTCCCATCACTAAATTGCAACCTATTCTTAAAATATTAGTCTTCAGAAAACTCCTGCCCATTTTTGTCGCCAGCTCTCGGACTACAGAGACCACTTTTTGGACTCAGGGGCCTCAATACTTTCTCACTATATATTTCCATATATAGATAGGTAAGAGAAAGTAAAAAGGATTCTTCTAAATCACACAATTATTTATAAGAAAGTTAGTTCCCTTTGAAATATTATTTTAATTGAAATTATTACAAAAAATTATTAAAATATGACGTCAATTGAAAAGAGAGAGGGGGAGAGAAATAAATGAAATTGAAATCCGGATGTTGGCTAAATGCTTCCTTATAAAAGGGACTCAATTTAAATTCTCTCTCTCTTGATTAAATATAATGAAGAGAATGACCAAAAGGCAAAAGTGTATGAGTGAGAGTTTTTTTTTTTTTTTTTTTTTTTTTGTGTTTTCAATCACTTGACATTATTTATAAATGTTGAAAGTAAACGAAATTTTTCCGAGAGTTGCAAAAAAAAAAATGAATTTTGCATAAATAAACAAACCTTTTTTTGCAATCTTTCCTCCGAGAAGCATTGACGAAGACAAGCAATAGAATTTTGAAAAGGAAGTGACAAAGTAACAAAAAGATGGAATTATTAAAACGTACACAAATGTTAAGAAGTCTTTCTAGGGATTAGAATGACAATCTTTTTACAAAATTTCAAAGCACCAGGAATTAGTGATCAATTTCAAAGTGCACATCGCTTTTAGAATATTGAGAATAGAATTCATTTCTATTCAATTAAAATAAATTGTTTTTGTAGATCTTCCAACTTCCCTTTGGAGATTGAATCGTTTATTTCAGAAACCACCTAAGCGACAAAATTTCAAATCATGTGTTTTTGGTGCTACAGTACAATTTAAAGGGAAATACATCTTTTAGATTATTCCAATAGCAGGTTTTTGATTTGGTAAAAAAATATTTGAAGGAGACTAGACCTATACTTAAGCTGCAAAACAGTTTTCTTTAGTTTTCCGAAAGTTGAAAAAATCTGGTGTGACTGGCGCACAGCACACAACTTTCTCTTACCTTCGGTAATCGAAAGTTGTGTACTGTGCTTGTCTCACCAGATTTTTTGTGTCGACATGTATTTAGTTTCCGACAGTACGGTACATTCGATTTTCAAGATGTAAAATTTATAAGTATGGGAAAATAATTATATTTTGTTACCATGGCAACCATTTCCTCCTATCTTTTCTATGGAGTACAAGAGTAAAGTGGTCTTCAGAAGATTTCAATCACAAAATGAGAATATACATTTTAAAGAGCAACTAAAAAATAGTTGATATATGAATTTAAAAAAAAATCGTTGGAGCAAATTTAGAGAAAATCGAAAAAAACTGAAAAAGCCCTTCATCGTGCTTCTAATGAGTACTAGTAATCTCAGCAAATATAAGATTTTTAAATATTTCTTCTTGTCAAGTTTCTTTATTAACAATTCTATTAATATTTAACTGGTAGCCACTTCGTTTGAAATAATTTTTTTCGCAGATGCGAACCCGCGACCCCTAAAAAAGTAAAAGTGCCAAGGATCGTAGGGGAGTATATAGGGTATAAATATTTTTCAGGGGGAGGGATCCGAACTTATTTTTGAATATTTACCTCCCTCTCCTTCCCCCCCCTAAGAGCCTCCATCTTTTTTGGAAGCCGGCACTCCAATCAACAGATGTTTGCAAATCGTTAAAATCTCCCCATCCAATATGACAAATAGCTGAGCATCCATGAATGCAATTTTTATAATATATTTTATATATTTCCCTAAATGTCCGTCTGTCTGTCTGTCACGCTTATTTAGCTAACTTCTCGTTGAAATTTTGAAACAAAATTTTTACTTTCTCTTACCTTTATATATGTTAATATATATAGAGAGATAAAGAATTGGATTCATGTCAAAAATTCGGTGTCGAGATATTATTGGATCTTCACGTTTTGAGGTCCCCTGAATCCAAAAAAAGTGGTCTCTCTGTCTTTTCTGTGAACAATATATCTCAAGAACGAAAAGAGCTAGGAGGTTGAAATTTTATATTTAAGTTGACTGAGACGTGACACGAAGCTTTTAAACAAAATCGACCAAAGAGTACTAGTAGTTTTTTTTTCGATTTTCTCAAAATTCGCACCAATGATTTTGATTAAAATTCAAAAAATCAATTATTTTTTAGATGCTCTTTAAAATGTATATTCTCATTTTGCCCTTGAAATCTTCTGAAGACCACTTCACTCTTGTATTTCATAGGAAAGATAGGAGAAATGGTTGCCATGGTAAAAATATGAATATTTTCCCATACTTATAAAATTTACATCTTGAAATTCGAATGCACTGTACTGTCGGAAACTAAATATATGTCGACACAAAAAATCTAGTGCGGCCAGTCACACCAGACTTTTTTGCCGATGTAAAAATAATAAATTGTTGAGAAAGTTGGAAAACCATCCTAGGCCTGTGTAATTAAACAACAAAGATGAAAATTTAAGGAAATGAGATTAGGCCTATTATTTTATTTTTAGATATAATATTTATTATTTGATCAAGATAAATGATTTGATCTTTAGTCGTTTATAACAAACATCTAATGAAGAGATATTTTTTTTTTCTTCTTCTTCCCCTTGCGCCTTGCATACATAGAAGGAGATATATTTAATATGCTATATTTAACGCCAGCAAGGAAGAAGAAGTCTTTTAGTATGTGTTTCCGTGCGTCCGTCCCTCTAAAAAAGGGCTCACTCAACTCTCAAGTCCCCGTCCCCCTTTTGCTGTAATAAATAAACAAAACATAACGCTATTTTCTCAAAGCTAAGAGCTTAAAACGTATAAAAAACATTCTGGTGTAACTAACCTCACATCGATAAATTGCTATTACTTAGCTAGGATTTTTTAAGGTAACTTCCCTTACAAATGAATAAATTTTAATTTTTATAATATGTGATGCGGGATCTCTTGTCGGCGAGGTAAAATTATCGGCACGGGAATTAGGTCAAAAATATCCATTTTTGGGTTTCGATTGAATACGATTCTTCAATATTTCTTATTCGGGTTTATTCGGTAATGTTAGCGATGAGAATCGGATAAATATTACAGAATAATCGATTTAGTAACCTTAAATAGTTCTTCATTGTGTTTAAATTAGGAACCAACCGAATATTCGGTTTCAGCTAGTTTCGGCAAAAAAATCCTGGTTTCGGCCAAAAAGTAGCTGAAACTTTAGGCCGGCCGAAACCTGAGTCTGAAAAAGATGAGTTGAGACTCGCATGCACAAAAAAAATAAACGTCAAATGATTTTCACTGGAGGGGAAAAAATAATTTTCCTCGGGGCGGAAAAAATTTCAAAAAAAAAAAAAAAAGTAAAATGATATGAATTTTTTATAGGAAATACAAGTTTGATTTCGGCCGAAACTAAGATTGAGGCCGAATATTCGGTTTCGGCTGAAAATCTTGTTTCGGTCGGACCCTAGTTTAAATGCGTTTTGCCTCAAAATCCCGTCTCTCTTTATATCTATATCTCTGAAAGGCTGTAACTTTTTTAGTTTTTGTGATATCATAGCGGTTTTGGTCT
>JAKCPI010006081.1:0-11909 GCA_023213315.1 Euborellia annulipes
TTCACATTCAAAGAGGATCTTCTAATAGATTACAGAACTTGGAGCCAATAATATGGGCGTTCAAAGATCCACTTTCGAAGGCGGATGGCGCAGCTAGTATATAGGCCCACATAAAAGATTTTTTTTTTTTTCACCTGGCCCGGAAGTTACAATTTCCATCAATTCGATTTAAAAAAATCAAAAATACAAATGCCAAAGGCAGGGGACATCGAATAAATAAAATATTTTTTACTTTCTCTTACCTCTAATATATGTTATATAGGAGAGAGAAAGTATTAAATTAATGTCAAAAATTCGATGTTGAGATTTTGATGGAAATTCACGATTTGAGGTCCCCTGAATCCAAAAAAGTGGTTTTCGCGACATGGTCTGTCTGTGGAGTAGTTGAAATGACATTCAATTAAAAAAGAACTTTTGTTTACTAAACCGTAGAATGTCACGAAACCAGACTCACATTTGGGATTACCTTGTAAAATAAGCTCTAATTAATTGAAAGGTTTCACACCATTTATGGAGCAACTTCTTAGAAAAAAAAATAAAATAAATACCTTTCATCTGACGCATTTTTTTGGTTTCACTTTGCAACAAGTGGAATTGAATTTGGTAGCTAAACCGAGAAAAAAATTTTAATATGATTCATACGTAATTCCAAACACTAATAAAATATATTTAGAAGGAATGAAAGGCGCCAGACTGACAGAGGAGGAGGGAGAGGGGGGAGAAGAAAAAAAAAACATGAATATACAGAGCCTCATATTGAAAAAGAAGTAGCGTAAATTTGATCGGATTTGATTAAATATTTAAAGTTTAATTTTATTAAGATTGAGAATAAATTCGTTATTTAAGTAAACACTCTCACAATCTATTCATTTGCAAATAGCGATAATATATAAATAAAATTAGCATTATTAAAGGCGACCTTTTGCGTCGTCTTTTTCAAGTAACCTTTTAGGACATTCGCCTGTCATCATGAGATCGAATCGAAACTGGAGCAGGGAGGGGCTCTTGGCCTTGGGCCTCCCTTACAGGTTATTCAATCAATTGGATTAACCAAATTTCTTATTAGGGGGGTCGCTAAAAAGTAATAATCTCTTTGTTCCAACAACAAATGTTTTGCTGATTCATTTCAAGTGCCGGTATATTAAGCGAGGTAAAATCAGTTTTTACTTTCTCTTACCTATGTATATGTAATATATATATATAGTGAGAGAAACTATTGGATTCAAGTCAAAATATCGGGATTTTGATGGATATACATATACGTTTTGAGGTCCAAAAAAGTAAGTAAAAAGATTAATACTAAGAGACATATCATGCTTTAGTAGGAAATATGTACATCCCCTCACTTATTAGGGGCAACATGGTCTGTCTGTTAACAAAATATCTCAAGAACGAAAAGAGATATAAGGTTGAAATTTTATATTTATGTTAGGCATCCCCCTGGGACGTGGTACGAAGCCTTTGAACAAAATTGGCCAAAGGATACTAGTACTTTACAGATGTACATTTTCAATTTTTTTTTTTTTCGATTTTCTCAAAATTCGCTCCAACGATTTTGATTAAAATTCAAAAATCAATTTTTTTTTTTGATGCTCTTTAAAATGTATATTCTCATTATGCCCTTGAAATCTTTTGAAGCACACTTTACTCTTGTACTCCAAAGGAAAGATAGGAAAAATTGCCATGGTAACAAAAATATCAATATTTTCCCATGTTTATAAATTTTTTTTGCCCCCGAGTTTGGCGTAGTAGGTAGCGTGCCTACCTCCTATACCAAACGTCGCGTGTTCAAACCCCAGGCAGTCCGATGATTTTATTTAAGCCATTTGGATACCAGATGGCTTAAATAGAAATGCCTGAACCCCCAATAGATATATTAATTACAACGGTTATCGTCTAAAGTCTTAAATGGCCTAAGTTGCCGAAAAGACTGTGTGAATGAGAAAAAAGTGTGAATGTTTTTTATAAAAAAAATTTTTTTTTTATTTATTTTGCCCGTTTGACCGATGGCCATTGGGCTAAAAAGTTTACAAAAGATATACAGTAAAAATACAAAAATAAGCCATTCAAATACAATAATAAAAAAAATCTCAATACAATACCAAAACAAAATAAAAGTTTATAAATTTTATACCTTGAGTTTTAATATATCAGGTGGAAATTAAAAAAAAAAAAATTTAATATATCGATGGAAACTAAATACATCTCGACACAAAAAAAAACTGGTGTGACAAGCACAGAAAACCGAAGGTAAGAAAAAGTTGTGTGCTGTGCGGCCATCAAATTTATTTTGATACTTCGTTAATAAACGAAGAGATTAAAAAAATCTCTTATTTCGAACTGCATAACAAGCGCATTTAAACATTTTCTAAATGACGTCATCATTAAAAAAAAATAAATAAAAATTAATCCTTTAACAATTTAAACTTTTTAAAGGCCCCTATAATTATTTATATTTTACCTGGAACAACGAGGTTGTTGCCTTTTCTTCACCTTCGACTCCATTCATATATATATCTTTTGACTAGTTCAATGACGTCTTTTTTCCTTTTCTCAGGCATCATCATCATCATCATCACTCCCACACGTAGGTGGATAATCCTCGAGTGGGCTGCTGCCTTCCTCTAATTCTCTTCCACCTTATAAGTGCAGGTTTTAGGTATAAAACACCATTTAGCGATAATGTGGTTTTTGTTAAAAAGAATTATTATTATATTCATGACCTTCAATTTGAAATTGAATTTTGGAATATTTTAATGCTTCTTGTTCGATTTTATTTTCATTTGAATTGATAATAAATTTTATTCTATAAAGAGACCAGGAAAATTATTCGAGTTTCCAAATCCTCAAATGGGGATTCTCAAAAAAATCACAATTTGGAAAGAAGGCCCCATTGGGTTCTTTTGTTAATTATAAATTTGTCTTCTAGGACTTTAATTTACTATCGGAAATTCCATGTTGTGACAGCACGTCACACACCTTTTGAAAACCGAAATTAAGGCCCGTAACCAGGAGGGGGGGAGAAAGAAAGAAATCTTTCGCCGCCCCTTAGGACCTTCCGTAGTCAAAAGCTATCTGATGTGCTGTCACATCAGATTTTATACCTCCTCCTCACTATGTTAAAATTTTTTGTTAGGAATTATTGTATATGTGATGAGGAAAGTGAAAAGGGTTGAGTTATCGATATTTTATTGTAGAGGATAATTTCCTGAACATTTCAAGACCAAAACCGCTATGTTATCTCAAAAACTAAAAAAAAGTTACAGTTTTTCAAAGTTATAGATATAAAGAGACGGGATTTTGAGTAAAACGCATTTAAACTAGGAACCGACCGAATATTCGGTTTCTGCCAAAAATCCTGGCTTGGGCCAAAAAGTAGCCGAAACCTGAGTCTGAAAAGATAGATGAGACACGCACGCAAAAAAAAAAAAAAAAAACGTCAAATGATTTGCACTTGAGGAGAAAAAAATTTTCTACCCGGTGGAAAAGGGGGCGGAAAAAATTTAGTCTTGGAAAAAATTTTCCGTAGGTCGGAAAAATCTCCAAAAAAAAAAAAAGGTAAAATGATATGAATTTTTTATAGGAAATACAAGTTACGGTTTCGGCCAAAACTAATTGGGTTTTTTGATTGAGGGGGATTCGGTTTCGGTCGGACCCTAATTTAAACACAATGAAGAACTATTTAAGGTTACTAAATCGATTATTCTGTAATATTTATCCGATTCTCATCGCTAAAATTACCGAATAAACCCGAATAAGAAATATTGAAGAATTGTATTCAATCGAAACCCAAAAATCGATATTTTTGACCTAATTCCCGTGCCGATAATTTTACCTCGCCTACAAGAGGTCACGCATCACATATTATAAAAATTAAAATTTATTCATTTGTAAGGGAAGTTACCTTAAAAAATCCTAGCTAAGTAATAGCAATTTATCGATGTGAGGTTAGTTACATCAGAATGTTTTTTTATACGTTTTAAGCTCTTAGCTTTGAGAAAATAGCGTTATGTTTTGTTTATTTATTACAGCAAAAGGGGGACGGGGACTTGAGAGTTGAGTGAGCCCTTTTTTAGAGGGACGGACGCACGGAAACACATACTAAAAGACTTCTTCTTCCTTGCTGGCGTTAAATATAGCATATTAAATATATCTCCTTCTATGTATGCAAGGCGCAAGGGGAAGAAGAAGAAAAAAAAATATCTCTTCATTAGATGTTTGTTATAAACGACTAAAGATCAAATCATTTATCTTGATCAAATAATAAATATTATATCTAAAAATAAAATAATAGGCCTAATCTCATTTCCTTAAATTTTCATCTTTGTTGTTTAATTACACAGGAGATGGTTTTCCAACTTTCTCAACAATTTATTATTTTTACATCGGAATACAAAAAATCTGGTGTGACTGGCCGCACTAGATTTTTTGTGTCGACATATATTTAGTTTCCGGACAGTACAGTGCATTCGAATTTCAAGATGTAAATTTTATAAGTATGGGAAAATATTCATATTTTTACCATGGCAACCATTTCTCCTATCTTTCCTATGAAATACAAGAGTGAAGTGGTCTTCAGAAGATTTCAAGGGCAAAATGAGAATATACATTTTAAAGAGCATCTAAAAAATAATTGATTTTTGAATTTTAATCAAAATCATTGGAGGTAATTTTGAGAAAATCGAAAAAAAAAAAAAATAGAAAAAGTAAAGTTTTGTTTAAAAGCTTCGTGTCACGTCTCAGTCAACTTAAATATAAAATTTCAACCTCCTAGCTCTTTTCATTCTTGAGATATTTTGTTCACAGACACCAGGGGCATATATAGAAATTTTTTTCGGAGGGGGGGCCTGATCTCAAAAAATTTTTTTTTTGCGGAACCAAATTTTTTCCCCGTCCGAAAAAATATTTTGCCTTTTTTTTAGAGACGCTAAATTTTTGCCACGGGGCCGCGCAAACATTTCGGGGGGGGGGGGGGGGCCGAGACCCATTATTCGCTCTATATTCCTATATATGTATAAGCATTTAGGAAATTTCGGAGGGGGGAGACCCGGGTCCTCTCGCCCCCCCCCTTATATACGCCCCTGACAGACACACAGACAGAGAGACCACTTTTTTGGATTTAGGGGACCAGAAAACGTGTATATCCATCAAAATCTCGACACCGAATTTTCGACATGATTCCGTTTCTTTATCTCTCTCTATATATTAAGATGTATAAAGGTAAGAGAAAGTAAAATTTTGTTTCAAAATTCCAACGAGAAGTTAGCTAAATACAGCGTGACAGACAGACAGACAGACATTATCGAAATATATAAAATATATTATTAAAATTGCATTTATTGAATGCTCAGCTATTTTGTCATATTGGATGGGAGAAATTAAATTTTTGCAAAACATCTTGTTTTTGGCGTGCCGGATTAAACAAGATTTATTTTTTTTTAAAGGAGGGGGGGGGGGGGTAAATCTTCAAAAATGAGTTCGGATCCCTCCCCCTGGAAAATAATTATACCGTAAATACTCCCCTACGAAGCTTGGCACTTTTACTTTTTTAGGGGTCGCGGATTCGCATCTGCGAAAAAATTAATTTCAATCGACCAATCAATTTAAATAAATAGAATTGTTAATAATAAACTAGACAAGAAGAAATATTTAAAATCTTATATTTGCTGATGCCGATTACTTGTTTCAATTGTAAGCAGATGAAGGGCTTTTTCGAAAAGCCCTTCAGCTACTGGAATCGAAGTATCTACAAATAAGAGGATAATACGCAAAAGTATTTATTTTTGGCCGAGAGTATTTAGAATTAAATTGATTTTCGTTACGGCCATCTACAAACAATACAAAATTTCATTTCAAAATTCCAAAGGGAAGTTGGAAGATTTTCAAAAACAATTTATTCTAATTGAATAGAAATGAATTTTATTCTCAATATTCTAAAAGCGATGTGCACTTGTCTGTTGAAATTGATCAGCAATTCCTGGAGCTTTTAATTTTTGTAAAAAGATGAACACCTTGTCATTCTAATCCCTAGAAAGACTTCTTAACATTTGTGTACGCTTTAATAATTCCATCATTTTGTTACTTTGTCACTTCCTTTTCAAAATTCTATTGCTTGTCTTCGTCAATGCTTCTCGGAGGAAAGATTGCAAAAAAAGGTTTGTTTATTTATGCAAAATTATTTTTTTTTGCAACTCTCGGAAAAATTTCGTTTACTTTCAACATTTATAAATAATGTCAAGTGATTGAAAACACAAAAAAAAAAAAAAAAAAAAAAAAAAAAACTCTCACTCATACACTTTTGCCTTTTGGTCATTCTCTTCATTATATTTAATCAAGAGATAGAGAATTTAAATTGAGTCCCTTTTATAAGGAAGCATTTAGCCAACATCCGGATTTCAATTTCATTTATTTCTCTCCCCTCTCTCTTTTCAATTGACGTCATATTTTAATAATTTTTTGTAATAATTTCAATTAAAATAATATTTCAAAAGGAACTAACTTTCTTATAAATAAATGTGTGATTTAGAAGAATCCTTTTTATTTTCTCTTACCTATCTATATATGGAAATATATAGTGAGAAAGTATTGAGGCCCCTGAGTCCAAAAAAGTGGTCTCTGTAGTCCGAGAGCTGGCGACAAAAATGGGCAAGAGCTTTCTGAAGGCTAATATTTTCAGAATAGGTTGCATTTTAGTGATGGAAAGATACTCTAGAGTCAGCACTTCCAGTACCGGGGCGTTTAGCGGGAATAAGCTGGTAAAGTTGCGGGAAGATGGTTTTTCGCAAATATCTCGAAAACTATGCGGTTTTCCGCAAAAATTCATCTATACAAAAATAATTGAAATTAAATTACAAACAAAAATGGTCTAGTGCATAATCACGCTAAAGTGAACGGTTCGGGAGATATAGAGTGGTAAAATTTGTAATTCTAACAATGGTTGTCATGGTAACAAGATATATGTAAATATTTATCTATATCAGTCTCCTTTCACATTAATTACAGATTTTTTCCTCTCTATATCTCCCGAACCGTTCACTTTAGCGTGATTATGTACTAGACCATTTTTGTTTGTAATTTAATTTCGATTATTTTTGTATAGATGAATTTTTGCGGAAAACCGCATAGTTTTCGAGATATTTGCGAAAAACCATCTTCCCGCAACTTTACCGGCTTATTCCCGCCAAAGGCTCCGGTACTGGAAGTGCTGACTCTAGAGTATCTTTCCATCACTAAAATGCAACCTATTCTGAAAATATTAGCCCTCAGAAAACTCTTGCCCATCTTGGACTATTGCTACATGGACTGTCTGTGTGTCTGTGAGCAAAATATCTCAAGAACGAAAAGAAGTATGAGGTTGAAATTTTATATTTATGTTAGGTACCCCCTGAGACATGACACGAAGCCTTTGAACAAAATCAGTCAAAGAGTACTAAAACTTTACTAATGTATTTTTTCAGTTTTTTTCTATTTTCTCAAAATTCGCTCCAAAGATTTTGAATAAAATTCAAAAATCAATTATATTTTAGATGATCTTTAAAGTGTATATTCTCATTTTCCCATTAATATCTTTTGAAGCACACTTTACTCTTGTACTTCATAGGAAAGATAGGAGAAATGGTTGGTCAAGGATCATCATGTTGGAATACTCCGTACTTCTTATACAAAAACATATAGAGACATGAATGAAAGAAAAAAAAAAAAAAAATTGAGAAATAAGCCTAGGCCTACTTCAATTCATTTGAAGAGCTAGTTGTTTTTTTGTTTTAATTTAGACAACCGAAGGCTCTCAATTAAGATTAAAGTATTACTGATTAGCAAAAGATGCTCTGTTAATTAAATTATCCTTTAACTTTTTTTTTTTTTTTTTTTGAATGATGATTGTCCTATTTAAAAAGAACTCTCGCTATTGTTCTCCTTTCACTATCAAAACAAGGAGAGATAAACTCGCCCCAACGTTGATGATCTAATTAGCCAGCAGGTGGACCAAAAGATGCACAAATACAATATGATACGATAGTGAGAGATTGTTTAGAAGAAATAAAAAAACACTCTGACGTCATTTTTCAGGAAAATCTCGAGGGAATGATGAAATGATTTTTAAGAAATAGTTAATTAATATTCAAAATAAGAAAAAATATTCATAAGCCAGAAAACGAAAGGCATTCAAGTCTCCTTATAATGATTAAATAATTAATTAAATTTTTTTGCCCTCGGGGCTTGGTGTAGGGGTTAGCGTCCTAACCTTGTATACCAAAAGTCGAGGATTCGGACCCCAGGCAGTCCGATGATTTTATTTAAGCCATTTGGATACCAAATGGCTTAAATAAGAATCCCTGGACCCCCAATATGTATATTAATCAATAACGGATATCGTAAATGTCTATATGGCCCTAAGTTGTCGAAAAGAAAGTGTGAATGTGTGAGTGTGAATTTTTTTTAACACACTTTTTCTCATTCACACTCGCACACACTCTCACACAGTCTTTTCGGCCATATATGACTGTGACGATATCCGTTATTGATTAATATACATATTAGGGGCCCAGGCATTCTTATTTAAGCCATTTGGCATTCAAATGGCTTAAATAAAATCATCGGACTGCCTGGGGTCCGAACCTGCGACTTATGGTATACGAGGTTAGCACGTTAACACCTACACCAAGCCCGTAGGCTAATTAATGTTTAATAAAATCAAAAGTCACAACAATGAAAAATAAATACTTTTGTTTATTTAATATTGGCCTGTAGCCCCTGGCCATCCAGCCATTGACCAGTATAAATAATATAAAATAGCCCCCGGGCTAAATGATAGCGCGCCTACCTTGTATACCAAGGGCCGGGGGTTCGGATCCCAGGCAGTCCGATGATTTTATTTGAGACATTTGGAAACCAAATGGCTTAAATAAAATGCCTGGACCCCAAATAAATATATATTATAAAGGCATGGAAAAGAGCAAGTACAGGTGCAGCAAATTATTTGTTGGTATCCATTTCTTCTATCTCTCCTATAAAGTACAAGAGTAAAGTAGTTTTCAAAAGATTTCAAGGGCAAAATGAGAATATACATTTTAAAGAGCATCTAAAAAATAATTGATTTTTGAATTTTAATCAAAATCGTTAAGAGAATTTTGAGAAAATCGAAAAAAAGACAAACTGAAAAAGTCCATCAGTAAAGTACTTGTAAGTACTCTTTGGCCGATTTTGACCAAAAGATTATTTTCACCCCTCAGGGGGGTGCCTAATTTAAATATAAAATTTCAACCTCGTAGCTCTTTTCGTTCTTGAGATATTTTGTTCATAGACAGACCATGATGCGAATACCACTTTTTTGGATTCAGGGGACCCCAAAACGTGTATATCCATCAAAATCTCGACATCCAATTTTTGACATGAATCCAATACTTTCTCTCTATATATATTAACATACATATAGGTAAGAGAACGTAAAAACTAAAGAGGAGAGAGGTATGATTAAGACGAAAAGAAAGAAAGGACCTTTGAACTCGGCCAAGTCAGAAGCTCTGCTGCTTTGCTCCCTGCCATTGCTATTAACCAGAAACATTGACCTCTATCATGGAAATCTAACTAACGCAGTCATTGGAGCATATCATCATCATCATCATCATCAGCATGAATAAAAAAAAAAAAACATCAAGGAAACAGAGACTTTGTTCAATTCTTAATGATAAATAAAAATTAAAATGTTTTTAAATATTCCAAATGATTTTCCTCTTCCTTAAAGGTGCTATTCCAAGAGTTTAATATGCATGTGATTTTAAAATTATTTGAAGATAGGTGGATGTTATGGGAAGGATGTAGATAAATAGAAGTCTGGAGATGATATTCAGGCCTATTTATTTGGATTTTCACCATCCGCTATAAGTCAATGTTTCGGAGCTCAAACGAGTCCTTCTTCAGGACCTTGTAGTTAACAAAATAAAAGTACATATCTTAGATACTATTGGGTTTTCATGGAATTGGGGAATACTCAAGAACTCCCTGTTTCAAATGGTAAAGGTCTAAAAATTTCTGAATATTTTACCATTGGAAAGCATTGGGTCTCCCCCTATGAAAAGTTAATAATTAAATCTCTCAAATTAAAAATAATAAAAATTGTTGAGTAGTTAATTTAATTTTTACTTTCTCTTACCTCTATATATATGTTAATATATAGAGAGAAAGTATTGGGTTAATGTCAAAAATTCGATGTTGAGATTTTGATGGATATACACGTTTTGCGGTCCCCTGAATCCAAAATAGTGGTTTTCGCGACATGGTCTGCCTGTCTGTCTGTGAATAAAATATCTCAAGAACGAAAAGAGCTAGGAGGTTGAAATTTTATATTTAAGTTAGAGACGTGACACGAAGTTTTTGAACAAAATCGACCAAAGAGTACTAGTACTTTACTGATGCACTTTTTCAGTTTTTTCGATTTTCTCAAAATTCGCTTCAATGATTTTTTTTTTTTTTAATTCAAAAATCAATTATTTTTTAGATTCTCTATAAAATGTATATTCTCATTTTGTGATTGAAATCTTCTGAAGACCACTTTACTCTTGTACTCCATAGGAAAGATAGGAGAAATGGTTGCCATGGTAACAAAAGATAAATATTTTCACATATAAATTTTACATCTTGAAAATCGAATTTACCGTACTGTCGGAAACTAAATATATGTCGACACATAAAATCTGGAGTGACAAGCACAGAACACAACTTTCGATTACCGAAGCTGCGACAGTCACACCAGATTTTTTTGTGTGATAAAATAAATAAAACAAAATAATATTTAACAATTTTGTATGTTTTTTTGTTGATGGGCAAAACGTGACTCGGGATAAAAACCCAGAATCTCTAGCTGTGCTGGACACACCGATGCCCCGAAATGACTAGAAATCCAGGGTTCTATTTCCAGAGACATGGAAAAAAAGAAGCATAATCATAAAATTGTTAAAAAGTTGGATTCGAAGTGTTCATTGAATATTAATATCTTATTCAACAAAAATGCTTGAAAATTATGGTGACAAATACAATGATTATTTTAGCTTTGTATGTTTTCCTTATTGAGTCAAATCATCATCATATCATCATATCATCATACTATAATATAAAACGCTAGTGGCTGACTTCATGTCCCTGTGTGTATGTGCCTATAAGGGCGCTAATTGGGCAGAATAAAAGGAAGCTGAGTCAAAGAGGGAAATCAGGGGCACAGTCTTCGCCGAGCTTTTCCACTTATTATTAATAAATTGAGTGAAAAATCTCGGCACATGATTAAGACAATGCGAGGGTTCGATCAAAGAATAGCGAAACTCCCCCGGGCTTAGCGCCGAGGTGGGCAGCGCAGCTAGTTTTATAATTCATCTACGTAACTAAATGAACTAGAAATGTAAAAATATTTATTTTTTGCATCTATTTCTCTTCACTCTCATACTACAGTATAATACAAGAGTATAGTAGTAAAAGAACGTCCGTCCTTGATGGTGAGTCATTTTTGTTGAAACTCGCTGTTACCAAGGTGTAATTCACGCATGATATATTAGACGAAAGAGAGACAGAGAGAGAAGAGAACAAGTTGTATAAAATATCTTTCAAATTAGGCTAGGATGAGTTTACGACCTTCAGTGTCAATGTCAATGGAAAATAGTAAAAGGAGAATATTACGAATTAACTATAACGGCGCCTGTAGGGGCTTGGAAATCGAAAAAAAGAACACGGGCCATTTAAAATAACGTCACGCTATATGAAATTTTGAGTAACATTTGATCCCGTGATTTGTAAATTCACCTGAAATTAATTATCAGGCTATTGTGAATTTATATTTAACTTTTTATTCTTTATTCAATGACTAAGTAAAAAAGAATGATTCAGTTTGCTATTGATTCTTTTTAATCGCGTTATTATTCATT
>JAKCPI010006082.1:0-10346 GCA_023213315.1 Euborellia annulipes
TGTTAAAAATAATACTAATTAAACAATACTTTCTATTCATATATAGGGTAAGAGAAAGTAAAAAATATACTTACAATTTTTCTTCGATAGAATTTTCTAATCATTGGTCCGAAATGGTTGTGGAGCTTTACTGGATTTATTACTAAATTTAATAGTCGGTTTTATTTCTTACATCATTATCTGATGAAAGACTATCTTCACTAGTCGATGGAGAGGAACAAACTATAAAAAAATCAAACAAAGTGAAAATTGTTATATAGGTTAAGTTAAATACTTTTGAAAAATTACATTGTTTTTTTTGATGATCATCATTTAAATTGACTACCGATGATTTTAATTTTCTTTTTAGAGATTTTTGAATCGACAGGAGTAGACCTGAATTTCGAAAGCTTTTCTATCTTCTTTAGCATTCGTTTAACATATCTTCTAAAGTCAGTATTATAAACATTGTCTTTTTTATGAAGTAACGCAACCTTGTCTTCAGCTTCTTGATATGTTTCTATATAAGTAATGGAAAATTTTGTGTCTTTAGTTTGTATAAATAGTAAATCATAATAAAAAATATTCAATAATACTTACTGGCTCTTCCTTTTATTTCAATAGCATATTATGTTGACCTGAACTTTGTCTCTGGCTTGCTATTACCTTATTACTAGGGTCCGACCGAAACAAGATTTTCAGCCGAAACCGAAACCGAAACCGAATATTCGGCCTCAACCTTAGTTTCGGCCGCAACCGTAACCCGAAACCGAAACTTGTATTTCCTATAAAATTTTTTTTCATTTTACCTTTTTTTTGAATTTTTTTTCCCTTAGGTGAAAATCATTTTTACCTTTTTTGCAGGAGACTAAAATTTTTCTCCCTCAAAGTGCAAATTATTTGACCTTTTTTTTTTTTTTTTTTTTTGCATGCGAGTCTCATCCATTTTTCAGACTCTGGTTTCGGCCGGCCGAAAGGTTCGGCCACTTTTTGGCAAACCGAAACTATGGCCGAAACCATGATTTTTGGCCAAAACTGGCCGAAACCGTAACCGAAACCGAATATTCGGTCGGTTCCTACTTATTACCATTCTTTTTCAACTTGTTTATTCTCGATGTAGAATAAGATGGTGGCATAAAGAAATAATACATTTGATTTGGCTCTGATTGCTGCATTTTAATTAACCATGATATTGACATCATCTATTGCTTTTTCGAATCTTCACTCATATCATCTTTAAATACTACGATTCTATATTTATAGTCCATATCTAACAAATAAAAACAGTATTTTATTTTGAGTGTCGCGAAGAGAATCCAGAGATATAATGGCGCCCATTGCTCCTTGCTCCCAGTTCAGCGCGATCGTCTTTTTCCGCAAAGCATTATGGGGTTGGTGGGGATGAAACACGTCACGTTCTGAGTTTCTAATTGGTTGATTTCCTTTTAGGCGGGGTTTGCATATAGCACTCATCAAACTTTAATTTTTATACAAATTCACTTTTATATATAAGACAAAACACAAATTTTATGCGAATATATTAATTCAAGCAGTATGTATTTTTTTGATACAAACATTTTCTTTTTCTTTTGAAAGGGAAATTTAATATACATTTAAAAATAAAGAGAATATGAGATAAATTTTAATTTTAAAATTATAATTTTTTTTGTGCGAGGATGGCTGGTCCCATGGCCCCCCCCCAGCCAGATTCTCTAGTTACGCCCATGTTAATATCCCAATTATTTCTATCATTGTAATCTTTCAGATAGCATCAATTGGTTTGACACTTTGCCGCTAGATGTCTCGTCATACACTGCTTTGTTGTTAGTAGATCCCAATCCACTTGTAGCATCGATATCATCTTCTTTTTCTGCTCACGCGTGCCTTTGACATTATTTATCTCACTTTTATCTTTCATTTTGTGTATTTTATTCACATGTTTCGTCTCGCTATGTAATATTTATTCCATTCGCTCTCTGTCTATGTGATAAACTATATCCGTGTTTGTGATCCCGTGTTTTATTTTATTTATTTTTTTGTAATGAATTCAAAACAGTCTATTATTTGCTATGTTTCTATTATATTTTATTTATCATCATAATGTGTACTCCTTTAATAATATTTCCGGATTTTCGGCAAGTTTGTTTTAGGCGAGATTTTGCTTTCGGCGAGTTATACCGCCCCCATAATAATTTTGTATATTTTATATATAATATTATATGGTTTTCGAATGGGGGGGGGCGCTAAAAAGGTATTGTGCCCCTGGCGCAAGTTAAGCTCACTACGCCACTGCTCATTTCTGTTATAAGTAGAGACCGGAAAAAAAAGCATAAAAAAATGGAAAAAAGTGCTTAAAAAAGCATAAAAAACTTGAATAAAAAGTTATTAAATAAGCATAAAAGTTGAAAAAAGCATCTCATAAGCAATTTTTACTCATACCAATGGCGTATACAAATTTTTTTTTAAAGAAACTAAATTTATTCCGCCCCGCCCTGCGGAAAAATTTTTTTTACAGGGCTATATTTTTTCACCCTGCGGGGTTTTTGGAAAATTTTTTTTTTTTGGGGGTCGCCCCCCCCCCCTCCCCCCTTATATACGTCCCTGGTGTATGCGTATGTGAATGGGAAAAAAGTGTGTTTTTTAATAAAAAAAACAAAAAAATTATAAATATTCGTAAAATAAGTTCAAATAAGCACGAAAGGGGAAAAAAGCATGAAAACTCAAAAAAAGCATAAAAAATGCAATCTCAATGCACTTACTTTTTCCTAATTCGTATAGAAATTAAATATCTAATGGTTGCTTATAAAATTGAACAATAAGCATTTTGCTTAAAATCCGGTCTCTAGTTATAAGATTATCGATTTCAAATGGAGGGGTTGTCCAGGATGTGACTTTATTGTTTATTAATTAATATTAAACGTAATAAATAAATATAAAAGAATATTTAAAATTGAATCGAGAGGTTATACGAGAGTGAAGGGTTCCAGCGATTGCCGCTAGATGCCGGGCGATGACTGAAAGTGGCACTTAGGGAACTAACTTTTTGGGTGTTTTAGTTTATATATATATATATATATAGTTTTAGTCTATTATTTCTTTTCTCCTCTTCTTTTTCTTCAATGCCTCATCTAAACTATGTTTCAATGAATTTCGATGGCGTAGGGAACACGGCGTTTCTGAACGGATAGATATTAGAGGATATTCAACATTGTCTTGTCGGCTAGCCAATTCTTGGAGATCATCAATAAGACCTTGTTTAACTTGAAAAAAGAATAAACATGAAACTATTAAAATATAATTAAGTTAAGGTTGTTCGGATAGTACATCGCCCCCCCCCCCTGATTAAAATTCGTTTCGGCGCCCCTGCTTGAGTATACAGCAAAAACAAACTACACTCATTTCTGTTATAAGATTATTGATTTCAAATGGAGGGGTTGTCCAGGATGTGACTTTATTGTTTATTAATTAATTAAAAACGATATTTAAGAATTAATATTAAATTATATATTTATAAATAAATATAAAAGAATATTTAAAATTGAATCGAGAGGTTATATGAGAATGAAGGGTTCCAGCGATTGCCGCTAGATGCCGGGCGATGACTGAAAGTGGCACTTAGGGGACTAACTTTTTGGGTGTTTTAGTATATATTATTTGGGAAAATATTTGTTTGGTATCCCTAAGTGTAGTAAGCTCTAAAGAAATTCATGTCTTCATCGTTCTCGTCTCTTTTAATTCTTTTCTTCGAATGCCTCATCTAAATTATGTTTCAATGAATTTCGATGGCGAAGGGAACACGGCTTTTATGAACGGAGAGATAGCTGGACATGGGTCGAATCGCGATTTTGCTGTACCAGGTACTCGCTGTTACAGGTACTTGTTCGTACCCGATATTTTTACCAGATATTTTTGTACCCGATACAAATTTCACTCAGCAACGCTAACTTCACATAAATACAAGTAACAGATTCGATACGTAGTAATTTTCTTGATCTCCAACCGTTGGTAATTTAGCCACAAATCTGATTTGATACTTCAATCATTGTGAAGCTATCAATAAGAACTTGCTTAACTTGAAAAAAGAATAAACATGAAACTATTAAAATATACTTAAGGTGCGCGTCTCGAAAAGTCGTTAGAAAGCTTTTGACTACCGAGTTCCTCTAGGCGGCAAGAGATGGCGTTAGTTTTTTCCATAGGAAAACAAGGCATCTTTTCCATTTCATTCTAGACTTTCCAGCTAATTAATTAAAAGAAAAAAAATTAATTATTCTTTAATACAATGATTACTAATTTAATTAGCTACAACTTATAGAGCTCCTTTTTTTAAAATATCATTTATTCAGTGGCGTACCGAGGGGAGGGGGGCAGGGGGGCGGCCCGCCCCAGGCCCCGAGCCGGCATAGGCCCCCATATATTTATAAAAAAAGAAAATTTAATAAAAATTTCCCTTTGGGGCCCTCAGGGCCCATAGTAAAAACAAAATTTAATGGAAATTTCTCTTTGAGAGGCCCCGGGGCCCTCAGGGCTCAAGTAAAAACAAAATTTAATGGAAATTTCTCTTTGAGAGGCCCCGGGGCCCTTGGGGCTCAAGTAAAAATGGGAAAATTTAGATTAAAAAAAAAAACAAAATTTAATGAAAATTTCTCTTTGAGAGGCCCCGGGGCCCTCAGGGCTCAAGTAAAAACAAAATTTAATAAAAATTTCCCTTTGGGCCCTCAGGGCCATGTAAAAACAAAATTTAATGGAAATTTCTCTTTGAGAGGCCCCGGGGCCCTTGGGGCTCAAGTAAAAACAAAATTTAATGAAAATGTCTCTTTGAGAGGCCCGGGGCCTCGGGCTCAAGTAAAAAAAAATTTAAAAACAAAATTTAATGGAAATTTCCTTGAGAGGCCCCGGCCCTAGGCTCAAGTAAAAAAAAAATTTAATGAAAATTTCTCTTTGAGAGGCCCCGGGGCCCTCAGGGTCAAAAAAACAAAATTTAATGAAAATTCCTTGGGGCCCTCGCATAAAAAAAATTTAATGGAAATTTCTCTTTGGGGCCGCCCTGTCAAGTAAAAAAAAATTTAATGAAAATTCTCTTTGAGAGTCCCGGGGCCCTCAGGGCTCAAGTAAAAACAAAATTTAATAAAAATTTCCCTTTGGGCCCTCAGGGCCCATGTAAAAACAAAATTTAATGGAAATTTCTCTTTGAGAGGCCCCGGGGCCCTTGGGGCTCAAGTAAAAACAAAATTTAATAAAAATTTCTCTTTGAGGCCCCGGGGCCCTTGGGGTTCAGGGATATACGGTATTTTAAAAATATTTTTGTGTATGGAGGAGAGGGATATTTAAAGATGAGGCCCCCCCCAAAAAAAATTCAATATAAGGCCCCCTCTTCTAGTTCCGCCCCAGGGCCCCAACTGCCTCGGTACGCCTCTGCATTTATTTAATGCGATTAATCTAAAAAAAAATTTATTTTTTCGAAAATCAAAAAAAGGGCTTCTACCCACATAGCACAAAATATTGCTGGAATGTTGCAGGAATATTATTTCAAAACATTCGAAATATTGCACAAAATATTCCTGCAGCATTCCAGCAACATTCCTATGTCCGCGTTTTTTTTATTCAGCGAATATTGTCACAATATTGAAATACAATATTGCCAGAATATTGCACAGCAATGTTGCCAACATATTGCGATGTAATGTTACCATAATATTGTGACACAATATTGCATGCAATATTCCTTCAACATTCCACCAACATTCCTATGTCCGCGTTTTTTTTATTCAGGGAATATTGCCAAAATATTACAATACAATATAGCCATAATATTCCATTTCATACTATGTTCCCAGTATATTGAGATGCAATGCATATATGCATTGTACGCATGTGGTGATATAATATATATATTAATGTAATATAATAAATTCACGACATGCATTTATGCATTGCATCTCAATATATTGGGGACATAGTATGAAATGGAATATTATGGCTATATTGTATTGTAATATTTTGGCAATATTCTATATATATAATCAGGGGCGCCGGAACGAATTTGAATCAGGGGGGGCAAAAATTTTTTTTTAGAAAATTAAAATAATTTAATATATTCAAATAGTATAAATCAAAAACAAATCTACTATACAACTTTAAAAATTTTAAATAAAATCACAATTTTAATAAAATTAAAATTTTAAAAAATTTGCTAGTGATTTTATCAAAAATTTTTGGAAAAAATTAAAAAAAAAATGAATTTTTACTCTTTTAATTTTTTTAATTTAGAAGATTTTATTTTTCAAAAGTAAAAATATATCATTTTTAAAAATAAATGAAATAAAAGAAGAAATTTTGCCCCCCCTCTGCCCCCCTCTGTAGGATGCCAGGGGGGGCAATGTACCCTTGCCCCCCCCCCCCAGTTCCGGCGCCTATGTATATAATATAATAATATCACGACATGCGTGAAAAAGAAATACATTTGAGGTAGGATCCTAACTCAAAACCTAACGTCGTTGATATTATAAATATATATTTTATTTACAATATTGCAAAAAATATTCCTGTAATATTTCAACAATATAGCAATTTATTTAATGTGTTAAGATTAAAGTTAAAATAGTTGCACGGGAGTAAAAATCATCAACTTTTTTTTTATTTCACTTTAACGTTACAGCAAAAACAAAGCGTCCCCAGCTGTGTATTCTTTGAAGTGTCAACTCTTCCCTCTCTTCATTGAGCTTGCCAGTTTCAGGTCCGAGATGTGGCACCTATCTATTCTCTTTCCCGGCTCCTTCACTGTGAATACTGTATCGGCTAATTGGTCGGTGACTTCATATGGACCAACCCATTTAAGCAATAATCCGGCGCATCTTTTGGCTCCATCGTCACTTAGGGTTACATTTCTTCTCCAAACCAAATCCCCAATCCCGAATTTCGACATGATTTCCTATAATAAATTTTACTATTATACTATTTGCCAATGTTAAAATTGCCTCGGTAATTGCACTTACCATTTCCTTTTTCTTCCTCCTCGTTTCAACATTTTTCACAAACAAATTAACTGCCCTTTTGTTCTTCATAACCAACATATTCGAAATGGAATCAATTTTTGCATTTCGCTTCACATCGAATATTCAGTGTCTTCTTTTCCGGTCTTAAGCATTTCTTTGCAGCACATACCGATTTCACGTTGGACGCCATTTGTTAAGATTAAAGTTAAAATAGTTGCACGGGAAAATAAACAACTGTTTTTTATTTATCATTAACAACAAAAACAAAGCGTCCCCTCCAGCTGTGTATTCTTTGACGTGTCAAATGAAATCAAATTATAAATGAGATTTGGTGGCTGTGAATGTAATAGATTTTGACAGGGCAGGTTCAGCCAAATAAAAAGCCTTTATATGCTTCTCGACTCCGGAGAATATTTCCTCTCATGAACGCTTCGAGGCGTATTCATTATATAAAATTTATATGTACATATACTGTATATTAATGACTACCTTTATGCTAATTTTCGATGTAAGCGTCTTTTTTTATTTTATTACAATGGATTTTATACCTTTTACTGTATATCGAAAACTAATCCTTTATTTATATGTACATTTTGTTGACGGACTGATGATGAGACATTAAAAATATCTCGAAACGTCTCCGGAGTCGAGAAGCATATAAAAGGCTTTTTATTTGGCTGAACCTGCCCTGTCGAAATCAAATTATAACAAAATTTTTTTGAAATATTGTAAAAATATTGCTAGCAATATTTTTTGCAATATTTCAAATAAAATATTGCTGGAATATTATTATAATAATGTAAAAAAATTTTGTTATAATCCGATTCAAAATTTCTTTGCAATGTTACAATAATATACCAGTAATATTTTTTGGAATGTTGCAAATAAAATATTGCTGGAATATTATCACAATATTTCAAAAAAATTTGTTGAACCGAATATTGAAAATTTTTTTTCAATATTACAATAATATTTCACCAATATTATATTTGCAATATTGCAAAAAAATATTGCTGGATTATTTCTATAATATTACAAAAAATTTTAGAAAAATTTGTTCTAAAAATTTTTTTTAAATATTATAATAATGTTCCAGCAATATTTTATTTGCAACATTCCAAAAAAATATTGCTGCGGTATTGCCACAATGTTGTAAGATAGAAAGATTCCTGCAACATTCCAGCAATATTTTGTGCTCTGTGGGTAGTTGTAGATATTTTAAATAGCTTTAATTTAAAAAAGCGGCAATTAAAGAAAGATTTACTAAAAAAAAAAAAAAAAGATAAAATGATATGAATTTGCATAGAAAATTTTAACGAGGGGGCGGCAAATTAAATTTTGCCCCCTTAAAAATCTCCTAGTTCCGGCCCTCAAGGTGAGGAGAGTAATTTTATAAAAACTCTCACCTTGGGTGCCCCATAAAACTTCTTTTTTTAATTTAAAATGCTTATAAATCAAGCTAAGTTTGATAATATATTTCACGTCTCAGGATAGCTAAAAAAACGCAGATTTCAGTGCTTAATTTTCAAAAAAATTTTCTAACCCCTCAGATCACCCGGAAGTCGTCTGTCCGTCTAGCCGCAATAAATTATGTTTACGGGATTTTAACAAATTTTTAACTAAAGGTAAAGTTGTGTGCTGTGCGACTATCACACCAGATTTTTTTAAAATTTATCCTTTCAGCCGCTGAGGTTTATTGTTCATATACGAAATATAATTTAATTAATATCCCAATTATTTCTATCATTGTAATCTTTCAGATAGCATCACTTGGTTTGACACTTTGCCGCTAGATGTCTCGTCATACACTGCTTTGTTGTTAGTAGATCCCAATCCACTTGTAGCATCGATATCATCTTCTTTTTCTGCTCACGCGTGCCTTTGACATTATTTATCTCACTTTTATCTTTCATTTTGTGTATTTTATTCACATGTTTCGTCTCGCTATGTAATATTTATTCCATTCGCTCTCTGTCCATGTGATAAACTATATCCGTGTTTGTGATCCCGCGTTTTATTTTATTTATTTTTTTGTAATGAATTCAAAACAGTCTATTATTTGCTATGTTTCTATTCTATTTTATTTATCATCATAATGTGTACTCCTTTAATAATATCTCATCATTCAAGACAACGAAAACATTACCAGTCGATCGTTGGAGTTTCTTGTAAGTTGGGTCATTGACCTATTTATTCATCAAATCCCCCCCCCCCCATGCTCTCAATTCACACCTCCTCAAGCATAACTAACCTGCCTACATTCTCTCAAGGCCTTTTCTAGGTCAGTAAATTAATCCATACTTGAAAAAAAAAATAATATTACCTAGCTTCTAGTTTAGTAGCCTAATTAAGCTTCCCACTTTATGAAGACATGTCCCTATAATTGAACCTTTTTTTTTTTTTGTCTATTACAATTTCCATTTATTTGAATTTACGTTGTTACCTCTCAAGGGCGGAGTCATTTCGGGAAGGGTAAAATTTCAAAACTAAATTAATTTTGTAGTAAGGAATAAGAAAATAGCGATTGCAGCTATATTTATTAGACATTTCAAGCCGACGTTTCTGTTAGTTATGAGACCATCTTCAGGGCTGAAGCGTGTCAAGAGGAATTTTGTTGACACACTTCAGCCCTGAGGATAGTCTGCATATCTGACTTTTTTTTTTTTCAAACTCACACATTTTCCCATTCACACAGTCTTTTCGGCTACTTAGGCCATATAAGACTTTATCCGATAACCTATTGATGAATATATATTATTGGGAGGTCCAGGCATTCTTATTTAAGACACTTTTGGTATTCATCGAACTGCCTGGGATCCGAACCCTCGACCCTTGGTATACAAGGCAGGCGCGCTCTATCAACTACGACAAGCCCGAGGGCGCATATCTGACTTGAAATGCCTATTAAACGAAATAAACTTAGCTGCAATCGCTCTTTTCTTTATTCCATACTTTTCAGCAGGCAGAGTTGGGCAAAATACTTTTAAAATTGTAGGCCTATCTTGATACAAAATACAAAATAGTATTTTGAAAATACTTTTTTCAGATACAAAATACATTTTTTTTATAATTTTTTATGTAAATGAAAGAAAGTATAATAATAGTAAATTAAAAATAAACTTTATTATTAATACAAAACATAGTATAAACCTACATAAATATTAAATACATATGAATTAATTAAAGGAAAAGAACGGAGCCTTCTTAGGGAAAAGCAGCTAGGTGAAATAAAAAATCTTTATATTCTGTTGCCAACGTTTTGAGAAATAGTCCCTCTTATCTTCAGGGCACGTAGAATTATCAGAAATTAGCACAGTTGATGTGGCGCTGCATATTATTACCATGTTTAAACATGTTTGTATTATTTTGTGT
>JAKCPI010006083.1:0-20271 GCA_023213315.1 Euborellia annulipes
TTTTTTATTTAATTTGACCTTCTGTACATGAATGCAAAGTACACTTCAGTCAGCAGCATTTTTTTTTTTTTTTTTTTTAACATTTTAAATTTTTATGTCTACATTTTTTATAAAGTTTATTATTATTTTTAATTTCTTCTTTTTTTCTTTTTCTAAATTAAACATCTCTTGTGGATAGATTGGTTGCTGTAGGAAGTTGGTGGCATCTTTTAGGAGTTCTTGAATATGTCTTCTATTAAGCTGGCATTCAAAGAATATATGATGTATGTTCCCCTCTTCTCCACAGGCGCATAGGGGCGATTCGACGACTCCTAATCTATGGAGATGAGCTGGAACTGAGCTATGATTAGTTCTTATCCTGCAAATAGCTGAAATAAGTTTTCTGGGGATTTTTAGTCGGTAGAACCAAGGCCTGTGTGCTATGGTTGGGTTGTTCAAATGATAGAGTCTGCCCTTATTAATTGAAAAGGTGTCGAAATGAACTTGCCATTCGGCCCTATATATGTTTTTTATTTCATTTAATGTGTCTGTCCATACATAACCTTCATCGATCGTGTTTATAGGAATTGTAGTGGCCATTTTAGCCAGTTCGTCTGCTTTTTCATTCCCTGGGATTCCCGAATGCCCAGGAACCCAGAGAATATCCACTTTTAAATTTTTATTCTTTAATTTACCTATTAGATTTAAAATTGAAAATTCGAACAAATTTTTTTTTGAAAAGGACATCGAGCTAAGGGATTTTACTAGGCTTTGGGAGTCAGTACATATTAAAATGTCTTTGGATATGTTCTGTTCCACGCACCTTTCAAGGGCTTTAATAATCGCTATTGTTTCGGCCGAATATACCGATGTCACTTCTGGTAAGGCATATATCCTACTAACGTCATATTCAGGTATCCAAAAGGCACACCCCGTTTTATTGTCCTCATTTTTTGAACCGTCAGTATAAATGGTTAAGTGATTTGCGTATTTATTTTCAACGTATGACCTAAATAGTAAGTTATTAATTTTTCGATTTTTAGTTTTAGTAAATGGGATACTCTTAGAAATTTTTTCAAAGTTGATACTAAAGTCATAATGAAATAGTGGTCCAAATTGAGTGGTGTGTATATTAGGGAATTTCGTTTTTAAATTTTTATATTGTATTACTAATAGTGGTAGTTTTTTATCCGTATTTTTTTTAACACTAAGAAATCTTTTAAGTTCTGTAATAGTTTGACTACGTGTTATCGCCATTCTATTTAGTATGAATTTATCAGCTAGGTATTTTCTTCTAAGGAATAAAGGGGGTTCACCAGCCTCTACTAACATTGATTGAGTGGGGGTGGAATTCATAAGGCCTAAACATTGTCTTATGGACTTATATTGTAGTTTATCTACTTTTAATAATAGGGTTTCACAGGCATTACCATAAATGAAGCTCCCATAATCAATTACTGATCGTATTAGGGATCTATATAAATTAATTGCTATTATCTGGTTCGCTCCCCACCAAACTCCCATTATCATTCTAAGAATATTCATCCCTAATTCACATCGTTTGATGACATAGTCTATATGGCTTTTCCAGGTAAGTTTTTTATCCATAATTAACCCCAAAAATTTAACTTCATTAACATAATGAATAGGTCCTATCTCACTTTGGATGAACGAAGAAGCAGAAGCCTTATGCTTTCTACTGAAAATTATTGCTTGTGATTTATCTGGAGAGATTGCTAGGCCATTTGTATCCATCCAATTAACTACTCTATTTAGAATTGGGGTCAGATCATTGGCATTGTTAATGGCAGAAGGTGAGCTTTTAAAAATGCAAATATCGTCAGCGTATTGGAGAATTGATGCCGATGGCCCAATGCAGTTTTCAATTTCTTTTGTATAGATAATATATAGGAGGGGGGATAAAATAGCTCCTTGTGGGACCCCTCTGTAGATTTTTCGTGGACCATATAGTCTGCCTTCATATTTTAAATAGATTGTCCTTTCAGAATACAATGCAGAGATGCAGTTTATCATTTTTGCCGGAATTCCCAAATTGTTTAGTTTTTCACCCAATTTGTCGATCAGAATATTATCATACGCCGAGGAGACATCGAGGAAAACAGCCGTAAGATATTCTTTATTATTAAAGCTTTGGTAGATATTATTGGTAATTATGGATAAATTGTCCATCGTTGACCGGTATTTCCTGAATCCATTTTGTGTCAAAGGTAATTTATTCTTAGATTCTAGCCACCACTCTAGCCGATTTTTTATTAACGTTTCAAAGATCTTTTCCACGCACGAGGACAAAGCAATGGGTCTATACGACCTTGGTATTGACGGATCTTTTTTTGGCTTAAGAATAGGAATTATTAATTGGGTCGACCAGGAATCTGGAAAATTTTGCGACACAAACATTTCATTAAAGATCTCTAGTAAAATCTCCTTGGCAATATCCGGAAGTTGAGCCAGCATGGAATAAAATATTCCGTCATAGCCGGGCGAAGTGTCCTTCTTAGAACGAAGCGCGATATCAAGTTCTTCTATTTGAAAATTTCTGCTAAGACATGGATCTGGGGGCGTCTCATCCGTTCTACTGGTAGTTTTAATAGGTACTGAAGGTGGAGAAATTATTTCAAAAAATTCTAGCACTGCTTCAGGCATGGATTTACTATTTTGATTTACCGATATATTTTTTAATTTTCTAATATTTAACCAAATCTGGTTTTGAGGTGTGCTCGGGGCAAAAGTTTCACAAAATTTTTTCCACCCTTTATTTTTTTTCTTTTTTAGTTTATTTTTAATTTTATTTGAGATCTTTAAGAAAGTATTATACGTTTCAGGATTAATATTTTTTTTGTATTCGTTAAAGGCCCTTTTCTTCTCATTTATTAAATAGGTACATTCCTCATCCCAGTATGGAGGCGGACGAGGTTTATTAAAGTGCAGGGGTTTAGTCCTAGGGATTGACTTTTCAGCGGCTTCATTAACTAACTCAATAAAATTGTCATATTTTTCGATCGTTGCTGACGCCATAAGCGGCAACTGATCTGCTATTATTTCTTGATATTTTGCCCAATCAGCTAAATTTACTTTCCATTTACTCATATGGTTGCTAGAGTTGTTTAAATATTGGTTACTTATACTTAGTGAGATGGGCAGATGATCGGAACCCATAGGATTATCTTCAACTTCCCATTTTAGTTTTAATGCCAACGATGGTGACGCAATAGTAATATCAATAGCAGAAGGTCTTATATTAGGTTTTGGAATCATTGTACTTGAACCATCATTCAAAATAATTAAATGATTACTTTCAATAAAATTAAGTAAGCTAACTCCTGCTGGATTCAATCCATGGGAACCCCATGCACCATGATGAGCGTTCGCGTCACCAGTGATAATGAAATCCCCTTGAATCTTATTTAAAACATAATCCCACTCCAAATCTGAGATGATATAATTGGGTGGCGCGTACAGAGAAATTAAGCTAATAGGCGATTGGTTATTTATATTCAAGTTAATTCCACAAATTTCAAAATTAAAATCGTTATTGTTTAAATCCACAATGGGCGTAAAAGATAAATGATTTTTAATCATTATTGCGGCTCCTCCTCCTCTATCTATCCTATCTTTACGAATCGTACTATATCCGGTTATCCTAAAATTATCTGTAGGTTTTAACCATGTTTCAGTTAATAATATTACGTCAATATTATTTTGTTTAATTTTATTTTCTAACTCAATTTTATTTGAAAACACCGATCTACAATTCCATTGTAACATTTTAATATCTTTATTTTGGGCCATTGTTATTGGATTAAGCTTTCTTTATTTGTTATAAATTCTTTAATTAACATTTTAGTCTCAATTTCGTTTAAATTTATTATCTCGGTTTTCATATTTATAAAATGACTAATAGCATTAAACATAAAATTTAAAAACGAATCGTCATTATTCTTTCCTACCGTGATCTTGTTTATTTGATTACCACTATCTGAATACTGTCTTTTTAAAAATACTCGATTTTGAGGAAAATTTTCCGGCTCTGGGTTTTCAACTTCTAGGGATGTACTAGTAGAAGGCATAGTGAATTCCTCACTTTGCGCCCCTGATACCTTTTCAATTTTTTTTCCTTTTACTATTTTTATGACCTGCATTTTGGGTCCTTTGCCCGTTATACTTATTACTTTCCCTATTGTAGTTATTTTTGTAACTGGGCTCAGTTACGAGTGTTGGGAATGCTTCCTCCTCTGACAATTTAGATAATACTTCATAATATGAGGGTGACATTATTTTAGGCTTTGCTTCCTTATAGGAAACGTTATTGTATGCCATGTATTTTTTAATTTCTTTTTCAGCAATATACCTAGGGCATTTGACATCATTTGTTGAGTGTTGAAATTTGGGGTTTTTACAATATAGGCATTTTATTTCACTTGTGCAAGGTTCGTTAGGGTGGATACCAGCACATTTGGGGCACCTCTCTTGTTTTCTACGGCACTGAGCTGCCACGTGACCGAATAACATACAAACCCTACATTGTACTACCTTGGCAATATAGGGCTTTACAAAACACCTACTATAATCTAATACGATCTTATCTGGGAGGTATTTTCCCTTGAATGTAATCACTACTGTGGCTGTTGGCACTTTAACTTTTTTACTTTTATCTGATTCATCTGTAACGTATCTGTTAATTCGCCTGACATTTAAAATCTCCACGGAAGAAATAATCTCTTTTTTGAGATATTCTTCGGTGATGGATTTATCTACCTGACTAATAACGCCCTGTCTTGTCACTAAATGATTTGGGATATACACTTTATATTGCAAGTTAGAAAAAATGGTAGATTTTAAAAATAAATTAGCGGCCCGGCAATTCTTAAACTCTATCTTTATTCTATTTTTACCATTAAATTGAATATTCATAATGTTATTATTTATTTCTTCACAGCAGTTTTTCTTAATAAACCTTCCCAGGGCCATAGGGTGGAAGTTTCCTATGTTTTTACCTTTCCCCTCAACAAATATATAATATGGACCTAGGTCATTTTTAGGAAATTCCTTCACATAATTAATATTATTATTAATATTTACAGACTTATCTTGTGTAAAAGCTGGAGATTCAGCATCCCTTAGGTCAGCAATGTTAGCAGAGGCCTCGGAACCAGGATCACTAAGATTGTTAGCAAATGAGTCTTCAAACAGTCCAGGGTCAGGAGGCACTGGGTCAGGATCCAAATCCAACCAAACCATTCCCCGACTCTCTGTCCCCATAGTGGGAAGCAGAGTTATTACCTATCACCTTATTATGACTAGATTTATTTATACAGTCACACAAGAAGTAAAATTAAAGCAAAATAAACACGACTCTATAACCAGAAACGAGAAATTAAAAAGAAAACTTGAAAAATATAAGAGCGAAAATTTCTTATTGTTTATAGCAACCGCGATCTCCAGATCCAGAGATGTAAAATTTATAAGTATGGGAAAATATTTATATTTTGTTACCATGGCAACCATTTCTCCTATCTTTCCTATGAAGTACAAGAGTAAAGTGGTCTTCAGAAGATTTCAATCGCAAAATGAGAATATACATTTTAAAGAGCATCTAAAAAATAATTGATTTTTGAATTTTAAAAAAAATCGTTGGAGCGAATTTTGAGAAAATCGAAAAAAACTGAAAAAGTACATCAGTAAAGTACTAGTACTCTTTGGCCGATTTTGTTTAAAAGCTTCGTGTCACGGGTCCCAGGGGGGTGTCTAACTTAAATATAAAATTTCAACCTCCTAGCTCTTTTCGTTCTTGAGATATTTTGTTCACAGACACACACACAGACAGACACACAGACAGACCATGTCGCGAAAACCACTTTTTTGGATTCAGGGGACCTCAAAACGTGAAGATCCATCAAAATCTCGACATCGAATTTTTGACATGAATCCAATACTTTCTCTCTATATATATTAACATATATACATAGGTAAGAGAAAGTAAAAAAATCAAATCATAAAACAAAAACAAATAAAATTAGTATTTTCTACCCAATTTTAAAATTTAATTTTGTTTTTCAATATACGTAAATCAAAAAAAATGATTTTTCAATATCCACTCTTCTCTTTCTTCTCCCCCTCCCTCCAACATCCCCCTCCCTATGTCAACCTTCCCACTCCTCTTTTTTTTTTCAAATCGTTTTTGCATCATTTGAAAATATCGCTTGCAATAAATTTTTTTTTTTTTTTTTTTTTTTGAAATTAAATTAACATTCCAAAAGGAATATTGATTTTTGCAAAGAAATTGAATGAATTTTCACGTTTTGTTTTATTATAATATATATTTCTGAAAAGATAGGTATATAAATTTCAATAAAAAATCTAATTTAATTTAATTTTCTTACTGATTAATAGAAGACAGGGAGGTGGAAGTTACACTTCATACCTTCTGTTCTTTACATGTCTGTCCCTTCCTTCTAAATTTTCAACAGGCGTCAGACCTTGCGACGGGCCGGCCTGTTCTATTTTTTCCCGGACGCACAAAAACCCATTCCGCCGACCCCGCAATGCATTTGTTGTTTTTATTTTCATACCTCAGTGAAACCCCACATATAAACACAAAATCAGTAAAGAAAAATGTACACTAAATGAATTTTAATAAATAATTACAATTAACGGCATGAGATGCAAAGTGGTCTAAGTGTCATTTCATTACTTTTGAGAAAATCCATCCCAAAGTTCCAGGAAAAAATTTTTGTTAAAATATATATTTTTTTTTTTTAATTTCTATTATATATCTCTAGGTATTTTTTGGTATGTTTATTATCAAGTTAAAATATAAGTATACACTCCAAAATATTATTGTTCCATCACCTTGCAACTACTTAGACCCCTTTGCTGCTAAAAAATTATTTGAATCCCTTTGCCTGTGATAAGGTTTTAAAAATAAAGACACATAGTAGTATATAAAAATAAGATGTAATGGTACAACATATTATGTGACTTAGATTTTCACAATGTCCTGCTAACTGTACCATTACATCTTTTTTTTTTATACTACTATGTGTCTTTATTTTTAAAAGCTTATCACAGACAAAGGGATTCAAGTAATTTTTTAGCAGCAAATGGGTCTAAGTAGTAGCAAGGTGATGGAACAATAATATTTTGGAGTGTATACTTATGTTTTAACTTTATGATAAAAATAGCTAGATATAAAAATTTAAAAAAAATATACCATATATTTTAACAAAAATTTTTTTTCTGGAATTTAATATTGCAAGCAGGTCCTTGTTTACAATTTATGTCAAAGCGATCCAAGTGTCACATGTTCTCCTATGCTTAGTTCTAGTGAGTAGTTATATTTGTTGCCACCAGAATGCAGCATTTAACATGTCAATCACTTAGATCACTTTGCAGCTAAATTTTTGTATATTTCTAGTTTTAAATACACTGCTTATCTCCAATCTCCAAAAAAAAAAATTACTTAGACACCTTTGCTTCTCATGTCCTCAATTTAAATAAAACAAAGACAAAAATGTCGAAATGTTTTTATTAACGCCAAATTTCTAAAATTTTAAAATAA
Source organism: Euborellia annulipes (assembly GCA_023213315.1). Classification (NCBI taxonomy): domain Eukaryota; kingdom Metazoa; phylum Arthropoda; class Insecta; order Dermaptera; family Anisolabididae; genus Euborellia; species Euborellia annulipes. Next base: position 7,559 of record JAKCPI010006083.1, read on the forward strand.
TCTTTCTCTTTCAGTTTTTCTCTGTCTATTTTATTGGAAATTCGTATAAAAACAAAATTTTGAATTAATATCCAACAATTATGATTTGTATTTGTGTTAAATTTACTTAGAAATAAGATATTTCATATTAAATGTTTCTTAATTTAGAGTATCATTAAGGTAGAAACAAAATGTTACGTTTTCATTGACGCACAGTGAATTTCATTCATTAGGAGCTTCAAATATCAATCATTAATTCAAAAAAAAAAGTATAGTCTTTTCAAGATCGTTTAGCGTTGCTGTTGTTGTTGTTCTCTCTCCTTTGCTTCAGCAAATTTTGCACAACGCACAAGTAAATAGAATGCAAATGAGATAATGATTCTAAATTAGCCCAATTCAAAATACTATTTTAGCATATTTCATATTTTAACTTGATACATTTGCATAATCCAACCAACCAACCAACCAACAACCCCCTTGTGATTCTCTGTTGGTTTTTATCATATTAAAATTTGCAAAAACTTTTTAAGGGTTCATTAGTAAAAAGCATGAAGAATGATTTCGGTTTGTCTATTTAATTTTGGAATTATACAGCACGAATAAAAAGGGAGAAGAAAAAAATAAAGAGAGGAAGAAAAATTGAAGATATTTTAAAGATATAACATAATGTGTTCACTATCAGTGGTGTTAACATCAATTTTATAACAACTTGTGTTTATACAGCTTAATTGAATATATTTAAAAAAAAATTAATAACTATTAATAATAGTTAATAAAAATTAAATTAATAATTATTGAATAAATAAATAAATAAAATAAAAAAGTTCAAATTAATAATTATTGAATAAATAATTAGTAAAATAAAAAAGTTTAAATTAATAATTATTGAATAAATAATTAGCAAAATAAAAAGTTTTAAATTAATAATTATTGAATAAATAATTAGTAAAATAAAAAAGTTTAAATTAATAATTATTGAATAAATAATTAGCAAAATAAAAAGTTTTAAATTAATAATTATTGAATAAATAATTAGCAAAATAAAAAGGTTTAAATTAATAATTATTGAATAAAATAATTATTAAAATAAAAAGGTTCAATAATGAATTGTTTAAACTTCATTAAAGTTTTCAAATCAAGTCTTAATCATCCGTTTTAAGACAATGCCAGAGAAGAAATAATTATCTCCAACCGGATAAGAATTAACTATTCTACAGGGTGATCCAAAAATTTCGAGAACTAATTGTAGTTTTTATAAACAGGTTTTAATTTAAGAAAGTATCTGTTACACACATAAGCAGCTTCGTTTTGAGGTTCTTTTTTTATGAATTTGTTTTCAAATTGATTTTTAGAATAATTTATTCGTTTTTCCTTCTTTTTACCTCAAATACTTGTTCTTTTGTGTTCATTTTCAATAAAATAAATTAACGGTAGTGTAAATCAAAGTGCTAGTTCCAGTGTTAATAAGAAATACCTAGAAGTGAGTCAACAGTGTTGTTATTATTTAAAATATGTAAATATTTTCTCATAATGCCAATTAGTTCTCAAACTTCTTGACTTTTGGATCAGCCTGTACATGTGCTTGGGTATTAACATAGTTGCCCCCCCCCCCCATCTGTATTTGCTCTCTGACGTCAGACACATTTAAAAAGCGAATTGCAAATAACCAAGAAGTAGATATCTTAGATTCATAGAATTTAATTCCCAGAGTCCTCCAACATTAATAGACTATATATTACAGGACCTTAGCCAAGGAGGGGGGGATAAAGGGCCCAAAACTCCCCTGCTACCTCTCGAAATCCCGGAAAAGTATATATAAAGAATGAAAGTAAAGAAAATGAAATTTTTCCTTTTTTTTACGATCTCTACTCTAATTCTACCATCATCAGGCCTACAAAATTTTAAAATAAATATATTTAAAAATAATACAATTAAACTACAAAATAAATTATAACAATTATGATTTCTTTTAAAATTTGATTTGAAATTTGAGAATTATTACATAATTTTTCACGCTAAATCAATTTATAGTAATTTTTTTTTTAATATCTGATGATGGTAGAATCGAAACGGAGAATCATCTGACATTCTGAAAAAAAAAAGAAAAATTTTCTTTTCTTTTCCTTCATCTCCAACAACAATTGGACTTCATGATCGCTTGGGCTCTTGTCAATTATTATATTTCTTCCAAAAATTGTGAGAAGATGTAAAGATAAAATTCTTAATCTTTAATAAAAAAAAAAAACTTCATTATACAATAATTAACAAATAAATAAATTTTCTTTGTTGTACCTTTTTATTTTTTAATAATTAATTATTTATTTTATTAATTGTTAAAAACAATAATTTATTTTTTTTTTTCTTTAATGTATTATTGTTTTAATTATTAGTTTATTTAATGTAGCATAAAATAAAAATGGAATTCACAAGGGTAGACAAAACGTTTATCGGGCATTTTTAAACTATTTTTTATTAATATTATACTTCATAAAATTTACAAGAGAAGGCGAGTTCTTTTTTTTTGTCGATATATAATTCAATAATAAAAAAAATTAGTGGTGATGTAGTTAACAAATAATAGAGTGAAAGTTGAACTCTCTCTATCTCTCTCTTTATAGAGATAATGTAGAGGTAACTAACGATAAGATGTGATTATCTTGGCTCGAGGGTTACATTCCCGCATGACATTGCTTGCTTCTAAGTCATTTAATCACTTTTGCTTAGTTACGAACCAAGAAGATGTCACTTGAACAATTTACCCCTCCAAGTTTTAGATCTTAATTAAAATGATTCTGACATCACATCAACACGCATTTATTTCTAACCGATTTAGAGTAAACCAACAGTGCCAAATTATATATCCTCTATAATAAGTATTAAAGTTAAAATAAAAAAGAATCTGGTGTGACTTAATGCACACCAGATTTTTTTTATGTCGAGATATATTTAATTACCTTAGTTAACTTGACCATTTGCATTTCATAAGTAAAAATGTCAATTGATTCAAATTTTTCATAGGCAAAATTTTAATCTCATTATATTTTATACACAATAGAGAATCCTCCCACACAGCACAAAATATTGCTGGAATGTTGCAGAAATCTTTCTATCTTACAACATTGTGGTAATCTCGCAGCAATATTTTTTTGGAATGTTGGAAATAAAATATTGCTGAAATATTATTATAATATTTAAAAAAAAATTTTCAATATTCTGTTCAACAAATTTTTTTGAAATATTGTGATAATATTCCACCAATATTATATTATATGTGAAATATTGCAAATAAAATATTACTGGTATATTATTGTAACATTCCCACATAGCACAATATTGCAAAGAAGTTTTGAATCGAATTATAACAAAATTTTTTTACATTATTATAATAATATTCCAGCAATATTTTATTTGAAATATTGCATAGAGAAGGGCTCTCAGAGTTTTTACAGTCTGTCCTACCACCCAAAATTTAATTTCCTTCAGGAAAGCTAGGGCATATGCCAAATTGGTGATTAGAAATAGTAAGAAAAGGTCTTGGCAAGAATTTATCTCTTCCATTACCAGTCACACTCCAAATGTGGTGGTTTGGGATAAGATTAAGAAGATCAAGGGATCGAGGATGCCCCAGATCAGTTCGATCTCTATCGGTGGTGAGATTGTTACCAATCCGTTTGTGATTGCAAATCTCTTTGCCAAGCATTTCTCAGATGTATCAGCCACTGAGAATTATAGCCTTTGCTTTCTACAGCATAAGATTAGAGAAGAATTAAATCACCCGGATTTGTCATCACAGAATGACGAATATTATAACTCGTCTTTTACGGAATGGGAGTTGGATAATGCTATTAGGAGTAGTAGGAGTACGTCTCCTGGTCCCGACCGGATTCACAATCTGATGTTGAAGAACCTGGATGTCTCTGCTAGGAGAGAATTTCTTCACTTGTTGAATATGATCTGGGTACAAGACGCATTTCCTGGTATCTGGAGGGAAGCAATTGTGGTACCGATTTTGAAGCCAGACAAAGCGAAAAGTAAAGTGGAAAGTTATCGACCCATTTCCATGACAAGCTGTGTGTGCAAGATCCTTGAGCGTATGGTAAACAATAGGCTTGTCTGGATTTTAGAAAGTGATAATCTTATTTCAAATTTCCAATGTGGTTTTAGACGTAACAGATCTTGCTTTGATCAGCTCGCCAGGATTGAGAACTATATTCAAAGTTCTTTCATTAAAAGGCAGCACACCATTGCCATCTTTTTTGATATGGAGAAGGCTTTTGATACTACATGGCGTCATCTTATTCTTAGGAAGATTCAAGAATGGGGCATAAGGGGTCATATGGCCCTTTTTGTCAAAAATTTTTTAACCAGTCGCTCATTGCGAGTTCGAGTTCAGAATACCCTTTCTGAGAGAATGGATCTTGAAAATGGAATCCCTCAGGGGAGTGTTTTGTCTACAACCTTGTTCTCAATAGCCTTAGATGATGTTACAAAAACTTTGAGTTCTAAAATTCAGTGTTCACTGTTTGTGGATGATCTGGCCATATATTTGAGTTCCGTTAGCACAAGTTTTTTAAAAATTAAACTTCAAAAAGCAGTTGACAATATAAGTGAGTGGTCGAAATTAAATGGATTTAGAATTTCTTCGTCTAAAACGCGGTGTGTTCATTTTTGTAGGTTGAGGAGTGTGCATAGTGACCCTGTTTTTATGGTTGATGGGAGCCCGATCTTGTACGAGGAATCCGTTAGGTTTTTAGGCATGCATCTTGATAGGAAATTAAACTGGTTGGAGCATATAAAGGCAACAAAATTAAGGTGTCTAAAGTCCTTAGGCTTATTGAAAGTTCTTGCAAATACCAACTGGGGCGCAGATTCCTTAACTTTGCTTCGGGTATATCGGGCTTTGATTCGTAGCAAAATTGATTATGGGGCTCCTTTATATGCCTCAGCAAGGAGTTCTGCTTTGAAGGTCCTGGACTCGGTTCACAATAATGGAATCCGGATTTCACTGGGGGCTTTTAGGACCAGCCCTTTAGAGAGTCTATATGCTGAATCTGGTGAGCCGCCTTTGAGTGTTAGGAGAAAAATTTTAGCTGCCGGTTATATATGTAAAATTAAATCACTTGCATCGCATCCATCTCATTCATGCATATTTAATCCATCTCTTTCGCATCTTTATCAACGGAGCCCGAAATGCACAGCTCCTTTCGGTGTTAGATACAGAGAGATAATTGAGGTCCATCAGGACGAGTTGGATTCTATTATCCAAACAATCTGGTTCCCGGTAGCCCCATGGGTCATTAGGCGTCCTCGAATTTTTTGGCATCTGTCAAGGTTGAAAAAGGAGTTAACGTCGCCATTAGTTTATCAGAATTTCTATTGTGAAGTTGTGAATGAATATTTTGCCAACTACAAATTAGTCTTTACGGATGGATCTAAAATTGGTGAAAAAGTCGGTTGTGCATTTCTCCTTGATTCTATAGTGAAATATTACAGGTTGGCTGACTCTTCAAGTATTTTTATGGCAGAGCTCGAAGCCATTCATTTTGCTCTCTCGTATCTAGATGTGAAGGATTTTTCCTCCAACTGTGTCATTTGTACTGACTCGTTAAGTTGCTTAAAGGCGTTGGATGACTTGAATACTTTCCATCCTATTCTACAAGGTATCCACGTTTTAAATGGGAGGTTCGCCGATAAAGGAGTCAGTATTTGTTATATGTGGGTGCCTAGTCATGTGGGTATTTGGGGAAATGAGCTGGTTGATGTCTATGCTAGACGCGCTGCCTACAAACCTTCTATTGATTTCAACACTCATTTCTATGTTGATGTCAAACAGAGGATAAAGCGTGAATTATTAAATGCCTGGAAAGACGGGTGGTCTAGTATAGAAGACAATAAACTGAGGATGTTTCTTCCTGAGATAGAGGGTTGTCGAGAATCTAGTATGACAAGAAGGGAGCAAGTTGTATTTACGCGGATTAGAATTGGGCATTGTCGTTTCAGTCATGGTCATCTCCTTAGACGTGAGGGTCCACCATGGTGCGCATCCTGTGGAGAGAGGATAACTGTACTACATATTTTCGAATGTCCCGTGTACAAAGCTGAAAGAGAGAGAAATGGTATCGGATCTATAGATATTTTAAGAGATGCCAATAATGTAAAGTCGATTGTAAGATTTCTATCAGATGTAAATTTAATTGGTTTTATATGAATATGGATATTGTAAACAACTAAATAATAAATTATTGTATGATTATGAATGAGAATAAATAAATAAGGATGTGACAAATAATGTATTGAGGCGTGAATGGCCTTTGAAGTCGGCACGCCCATATCTCAAATTAATAAAAAATAAAAAATTATAGAAATATTACAACAATATTATATTTGAAATATTGTAAAAAAAATATTGCTGGAACATTATTGCAATATTGAAAAAAATTTGTAGAATAATTTGATCGAAATTTTTTTTTTTTTTCTTTTTTAAAAAAACATTCACACTTTTTTTCTCATTCAGACACACATTCACACAGTCTTTTCGGCTCAGGCCATATAAGACTTTGACGATAACCGTTATATTAATAATCTATATATTTGGGGTCCAGGCATTTCTATTTAAGTCAAATATTTTATTTGCAATATAACAAATATAATATTGTTGGAATATTTTTATAATAATTCAAAAAAATTTTAGAATAATCAATATCTTAGCTAAGCCCAGACAGCTTGGAATTTTGCAGCAATATTGCAGGAATATCGCAAATCTTGCATAAATTGACGATATTGCATCAATATTGCAAATCTTGCAAAATATTGACAACATTGCTGCAATATTCTAAGCTAGGGGAACATAGGAAGATTGCTGCAATATTCCTATGTCCGACTTTTTGCAACATTGCAGTAATATTGCGGAAACATTGCTGTTTGAGCTGTAATATTGCATCATGTGGCTGCAATATTGTCAATATTGCTGCAATACTGTCATTATTAGGCAAGATTGTCAATATTGCGGCAATATTACTGTAATATTGTAAGCTGTCTGGAATTAAATACAAAATTTCATAAGAATTTGAAACAATTTTTTAAAAAGTTCCTTTTTGAATCAAAATTTACATGCAAACCCCCATATGGGGATTTAACAAACGCTCTATGAAAGCAAGAGCCGAAAAAGAAATTTAAAAAATCTGAACTACTACCTCAGTAATGTGAACTTCAAACAATTTTCACGAAATATTTTACTGATACACTTTTTAAAGAGCATCTAAAAAATAGTTGATTTATATGAATTTCAATCAAAATCATTTGAGCGAATTTTGAGAAAATCGAAAAATAACTTAAAAAGTACATTAGTAATGTACCCTTTGACCGATTTTGTTCTCAAAACGTGTATATTGATCAAAATCTTGACATCAAATTTTTGACATGAATCCAATACTTTATTACTTATTAAGAGAAAGTAAAAATACCATTGAATATAAATTCATTAATTTGATCCGAGTGATTGAAATTGTATAATTAAGAGGGTTTATTTCCAGAGTGGAAAATCGATTAGACTATGGCATTATAATATAATTAGAAACACACACACACATATATATATAAATAGGGGAGGGGAGGGGAGGGGATTAAATTATCCCTTTCGCTTCTCGAATAGATCAAATGATGCCCTGGGAAAACCCAAAACATGAGATCAACCTAATTGGGTATTAAGACCTTGAAGCCCTTGACAAATGATGTGGAAATATCGCCTGCATTCAATTCATCCATCCAACCCGAGCGAGCGAGCGAATTTATTTTTATTGACAATCCTCGTCGTCGACGTTGACGTTTTTTGAAATATCTTTGTTTTGAAATTGTAATTTTGTCAATTGAAATACAAGTTTTATTAACAAGATGTGAATAAAATATAACAAGAACAAAAAATAATTGTATGGTTTTATGAAACCACGATGCAAGTGAAATTTTTTTTTCGGCGTTTAATTGAAAATTTTCAGAAAATTAAGGGATTATTAAAATCGCGTATTTTAATCTTAACTTAATAATTGGAAAATGGGAAATCAATAGACGCATGTTAAAAACTGAGAACAATATTTATTTAGTAATTTGAATCATTTTAAATTATTTTAAAAATTATATTTTATCAAATTTAAAAATTAAATAATTAAATCTCACAATTATTTTTTTTATAATTCGTCATATATATTAAATTTCAGGTTTCCTATTTTTGTCGTCACGGCTTCTGACGTCATGGCTTGTAGAGTCACGGCCTTTGACTTCACGGCTTGTAACGCGATATGGTGATTGAAGAGCGAAAAAATTTAAGGGAATAAAATAAAAGTTTCACTTTAATAAAAAAAAAAAAAATCGTTAGCCTTTTTCGAGAACTGATGTGCTTACAAACAAATAAATAAACGTACATTGCTTGTTTAATAGTAATAGATATATACATTTCTGTTAAATCTTCTCAGTTTATTTCATCTGACGATTTTTTACTTATGAACTGCAAGTGGTCAAGTTAATCAAGGTGCTACGGGAAACTAAATATATCTCGACACAAAAAATCTGGTGTGACTAGCCTTTCTCTTTACCGAATGGTATGAGAAAGTTATTTACTGTGTCACACCAGATTTTTTCAAAGTGAAACTTTTATTATATCCTCTCAAAATTTTTGGCTCTTCTATCAGCATGTTGCGTTACAAGCCGTGACGTCAAGAGCCGTCACGCTACAAGTCATGACGTCACAATCCGTGACGACAAAAATAAGAAAGTTGAAATTTAATATATATTATCCAAGCGAGAAACATTTATTTCATTCGATTTGACTACAAATCATTTGAAATAAATAGAGATGGGGTCTAAATGGCCTTAGATGCCGAAAAAGACATTAAAAAAAAATGATTCAAATCTTCAATCTATATATAAAATAGAGGTGTGTCCGTCTGTCTGTCTGCCCGAGCCAGCTGGCGGAGGTCCAGGGGGCATAGCCCCCCCTGTCTAGACGCCAGCCAGTTTCCCATAATTACGAAAAGGCGAGGGTCCGCCGCAGGCGGGCAGGACGTCTAGTTACTAAATAAATATTGTTCACAGTTTTTAATATGCCTCTATTGATTTCCCATTTTCCAAATATTAAGTTAAGAATAAAAACCCGATTTTAATACCCTTAATTGAACAATTTTCTGAAAATTTTCAGTTAAACGCCTACGATCCGAAAAAAGTTTCACTTGCATCGTGGGTTCATAAAACTACACAATGATTTTTTTAATTATACTTGTATATTGTCTTTTAAACAAGCACATATAATTTGCATACTAATATTTAAAAAAAAAAAAATAAAAGAAATTGAAAATAAAAAGTGAGAAAATTTTAATTAAATTCTCCATCTGAATAAACGCACGTATATATAAATAATAAATTTGACAACAACAAAAGGTTTGTTTAAAAAGTTTTAAGAGATTTTACGTCTGCGCCCTCTTTTTTTTTTTTCTTTTTTTTTTTATTCATAAAATGCAAAATATTCTTATTGAAATCATCAGAGTGAAAAATCTTATTTTCCCTACACACAACTTTTCTTTAACGGAATTTTAGGCTATTGAAAATTTCATAAAATCACTTCCATATTATAGAAGAAGGTTCTTCTATATCTATCTCTTTATTATGTAAATATAATATTACTATTTTTAAAATTTTCTAATATTAATTTCAATTCTCAAGCAGCATGAGACTAAACTCTTCAATGTTATTAGAATTTTTTTTTTATATTCTTTTGAAATCTACATTTCATAATAAAAAGTTTTTTATTTTTTATTCTATATAAGAATCACTCATACGATGGCAACCAGAAGTTACCCGAGCTAAAACTGACAATAAAAATAATTTTTAAACTTGATTTGAACTCGAGTTGTTTAGATTTTTAATCCACAGTTGAGATATGAGCTTGTTAGTTAATAATAATAATAATAAATTGCCAAATAATGAACTATTTAATTATTAAATAAATATTTATTAAGGTACAACAATAATGAGAAAATTTATAAATTTTTTTATTTATTTATTAGGCTCTATAATTAAATTTTTTTTTTTATTGTTGTACCTTTTTTTTTTTTTTTTTTTTATAAAAAAAAAATTTTCTCTCTTTCTCCTCCTCCCCTCCCACCCTCACTCACACACTCTTTTCGGCTTCTCCGGCCATACAGGCTTTTTTAACCTTTTCTTTATTATTTAATATTAATAGTTGGGGTTTTTGTTTTTTTAATTAATTTTTTTTGGATTTGGATTAATTAAAAAAAATAACATCACCGGGCGGGCTCCGGACCCGCCACGGTTGTTTGATGAGTGTAGCTTGCTTACCTCTCTCTCCTCGCCGCGGGGGGGTTTTTGTACCTTAATTAAGATTTATTTAATAATTAATTATTTCATTATTTGGCAATTGATTAATATTATTATTATTATTATTAAATTATTAAATTATTAAATAAGTAAAGGAGGATCTTGCCTATGCAGAATCTGCAGGATGAAGGTTGTAAAATTATTTTTATTTCCTGTTCAACGTTTTGATCGCCGGTCGCGATCTTCATCTAGACTTTAATATAATGTGCGTTATTTGGAGACCGAAACGTTTAAGAGGAAATTTTGAATGCTTACAGTTATCACTACTTTTAATGAAATATGTAATTTAAAATGGAATAAATTATTTATTAAATTAAAGAAAATACATGTATATCAATAATTTATACTTCACTATAAATTTTCTTTATTTTCATTATGTATCATTATATATTCCATTAAAAGTAGCGATAACTGTGGACGTAACATCCAATAGAAAAAAAATTTTCTGTCAAACGTTTCGGTCGCCAAACAACGGACATTCCATTAAGAGCTAGATGAAGATTGGTAACGACCAAAACGTTGAAGAAATAAATAATTTTTTCTATAGCTTTCACCAAATGGACGTTGCAAAACAAATATTTATTTAAAATAAAAAGGTACAATAATGAAAATAATGAAAATTTATCAATAATTTAAACTTCATTATAAATAAATTTATAAATTTGGTTTATTTTCATTAATTTAAACTTCATTATAAATAAATTTATAAATTTTCTTTATTTTCTATAATTTAAACTATAAATAAATTTATAAATTTTCTTTATTTTCAATAGTTTAAACTTCATTATAAATTAAATTTATAAATTTTCTTTATTTTAAATTATTTAAACTTCATTATAAATAAATTTATAAATTTTCTTTCTTTTCATTATCGTACCTTTTTATTTTCAAAAATATTTGTTTTTGCAACGCCCTTTTCGGCTTCGGATGGGACACCTAGGAATATATATGCTACCCCAATGAGCCCAATGCATCCATCAGGACGGTAAATCGCAAAATGACAGGAATTTTAAAACTTTGGGTGATTTGTTATACTGTCAATAAGAATTTGTGTTATGGAACATATTATTGACCTAATTCATAATTATAAAATTCTTCTCATCGTGCCACTGGTTCGTGACGCCCTTGTCCGTCCATTCCCCTGTATCTTTTATTACTTTTTTTCCAGAAGCGAACGTTCCTTTTTCCTTTCCATTGACCTTTAAAAGGTCCTTTAAAGTTGCTCAAATTAGCGAATTGTTGTAATTTTTATCAAAGTAACAACACGTTCAGATTCAATTAGAGTTAACTTTGAGTACTTAATCGAGCTGAAGCAAAGGCCCGTTGAGAATAATGCGTGCGTATGTGGGGTAAGACAAGAAGGGAACATGAGAATATGATAGTCCGTCCCTCAAGTAAACTAATCTCCAATGTATTGACCTGTTCAATTAGCTCTCTAATTAATCCATGTATACACGATTCCCAATTGGGAAGAAAACATGAGAATAGACGAGATTAACGAAAAAATAAAAAAAGAATATTACTGTTATTTGAAGAGAAGAATGGGGCGCACTCTGTTTTTTTAGATAAACTAAAAAATAAATTGTAATTAGAGTCTATTTTGATTTACTCCTTTATTCTTACTCAATTATACCCCAGTCGAAAATCATTGAATTTTTGATAACAACTAAATTTCTAGCCCCCCTCGACTTTCCTCCATGCTCTAAAAGTTAAAATAGTGACAAATGCCAATAGCCAATAAAGAAATTTTGGAATTTCTAACAAGCCTCAATACAAGTTTCAAAGGAGTAAATCATCTTTTTTTTCATTGGAAATAAATAAAATTTATAAATTTGTCTATAATGAAGTTTTAAAAACATTATATAAATTTTTTCATTTGTTGAACCTTATTATTATTTATTTAATAATTAATTATTTATTATTTTATAATTATTATTTGATAATTTAATTTAATAGCTGCTAAGAACCATCTCCCTCCCCAACCCACGTGACCGAGATATGTCGATAAATGTTCAATATTGACAATAGTGTGTTCGGACCCCCAGCTAATTCGAGAAATGTATATTTATTTAAAAAAATCAATTGGTATAAATATTGTCATTACTATAATAATTATCTTTTAAAGTATATATGGCCTCAGATGGACTAAACTTTTTAACAACAAGTCTATTCTTTAAAAACAGACGCTAAAATTTAAAATAAACAAAATGGGTGTTAAAAAGTAATGTAAAAACAATCAGCGTTAAAAAAATGCTATTCTCTAAACAAAATTTAAACAGCGACGTTAACAGTTTGCTTTTATTTGGCTCTCAAAATCCCATAACCTTAATTTTTAAGTTAAGGATGTCATT